>KN485679.1:7917-29515 GCA_000787095.1 Periophthalmodon schlosseri
CTGCTGAACACACGGGCACTATTTCTTGCCCTATTCAAGTGTGTAAAGAAGTTGCATTTTGTGTAAAATAAGGAAAAGGAGGTACATGTACTGATCTCTGGCATGGTTGGATGACATAAAAGGCACTGTTAAGTGTGTGTGTGTGTGTGTGTGTGTGTGTGCGTAGGAACGCTGGAATGCTGATTTCATATCCTTCCAGATAATGAGATTAAGGATGTGCCATCTGAAGGAGGAATTCCAGCTATCCCTGTTCCCAGCACAGAGTGACTGTGTGGGGCAGGTCCACATCAATTTGTTCTAGATCACCTTTAGATACCCTTTATCAGCTATTCTATATCAGCGTGGACTTTATGCAATAGTTATTCAGGCCAGATAAACTACTACTACTACAATAGTTACAGTTAAAAACTAGAAACAGACAATCTGTTTGCTTTATCTTTCTTTGACTAAATAGAGTGCAATTGATACATTTGTCACATTTGGAATAGCAGTGTGTCATTATCTTTTATCACTGGACTAATTGACATTTAATGTTGTGGTGATCAAATGATAGTGATTTGTTATGACTGCACAGTAGCCAGCTCCTTCGCTCAGTGCAGCGTGTGACTCCTCCTTTGTGGAATGCTAAGAATAGTTGTGGAAGCCAGTGATTCACATGGTCTGAATTACATGACTTATTATGGTTTAGTAAATCACAGCCCTCTACTTCCCTTTCATTTACAAACATGATATCGGCAGTGCGGCAGTAGTGTCAGGTGAACTGGGAGTGTGTTGTGCATATGTGTGTTCTGGTGGTAATAGGAACAGCTCAGAACAAGAGCAGTGTAATCTGGTCCCCTGTATATGTAGAAATACTCTTGTGTCGCTGTACAAATGTGTTGCTTGGATTCTAAACAGTGGATGTTCTTTTTCTAACATTGTACATGCAAATTAGTTTTTTTTTAACACTCATAGCTGCCAATCACTCATTCGCTCTCTCACCACATGCAAAGGTAAAGTGGATGGAACAGTGTCTTGCTCAAGGACACAGCAGCAGTATGCACTAACTGGATCTGGGATCAGATGATCAACCTTGTAAGATCAAAGTATACCACTAATAGGCTTATCTTATTTCATTATTCTAGTTAAACTTAAGTGCTGTATATTTAAAAAAATAGTTTTGACTGCATTTATGCGTCTACTGTTCTTGTACTTTGCATTGCAACACAAAATGTCCCCATTGTGGGACAAAGAGAGGTTCTTATTGTGCTTCATTAGTGGATGGCTTCATTAGTGGAGATGGGTAAGACAATAAGCTGGAAGGACCGTCAATTTACTTTTTACATCTTTTTACATATTGTTTACTATTTTGTCATACACCTTAATCCTATCTATGCCACATATTTCTGTGACAGAGACCCCAGCACTTTTTACATGAGGTGGTCCTTTATCAGGCACTTGATCCAGTCCATGTGACCACCTCCGTCCTGCCTGTTCACCCGTGAGCTCTAGCCCTCCTCTGATGCACACACTTCCGACTTCTTTGGCATTTTCCCAGACTCCTTTTCCTGGATCACGGCTAAATGACAGGTAGATTTGTTTTGTGTCAGAGGGAAAACCGTGAATGAAAAGTGCACACAAGAAAAGAGTGGATGTGTCAGCGTGGAATGGTGGGGCTCGGAGAAGTAGACCAGAGCAAGTCGTAACATGAATACTGCTGGTCCTGTGTCGGCCTGTTTGCATTCTTCGCTGCCATGTGTGCTTCCATGGCGGCATATTTCACTAATAATAGGAATAAAATCTAAATAAACAAAGCTTGTATAAACATTTGATTTAGAAAAGGCCAGCGCAATCTGTAGTTGATTTTTATTTCAATGATATTTACTGTGTAGATAATTCCCAAAGTCATGCCATTTAAACAACACCAAATAAACTATGCACCATGTCCATCTTTCTGCCATCCTCCAGGGGGGTGATGTTAGGACACCCAGAACAGCTTACTAGAAAAACAGTCTACTGTAGTAAGTTTTGCTTTTAGAAGGTATTAAATGGTTTACACTTGTATTTGTCAAATCACCAAAAACAAATGCAGTCTGTTAGGAGAAATAGGCTGCTAGTCCTGGTTTGATGCAGGTTTGGTCCTGTTCTATAGTCCTGATTTAGTCCTTGTCTAGTCCAGAGTTGGTTCTGAGTTTAGTCGCAATGCAGAAGACAGAATATTAAGATCTTGTGTTAGTCCTACAAAACTGTTAAGATACAACATATTACACAAATGTACTATTCACATCTTGTCCTAGTGACTGCAGCTCCTATTGTCACATTGTTACCAAGTTGTTTGAAATTCTCAAAGGGAGTTGGCTGAAACGCGCGGTCTGCTTCACTGATGTCTAAGTGTGTATAGTGGCTCTCATAATGTCATTTTAATGACAGTGTAATAACCTAATAATGAGCAGCCAATAATCTTCATTTGCCTAATGGGCATAGCTTAACAGCTAATGAGCAGCTTGTGTGGATTTTACCGCTTCACTCACTGCACTCCAGACTGCATTCTCCTTACTCTATGTCATCATAATCAAAGACTGGTTAATTTGACATGGCCAATTAGTGTCCAACAGATATTAATACAATTTTATATGTATAGAAACGTGTACTAAAAACACTTAATCATACATCAGATCAAGTGTAGTATTGATATTTGTGAGGGAGACGTTACCTCAGGCTGTATTGTCAGTCACTTTCAAAGGCCTCAGTCTGAACTGTAAGCACAGCCAGAGTGCTCAGAGACTCCTCTCCAGTTTATTACATAAGATTGTGTGAGACAGGTATGACACATCTGCTCCTGAGTCCAGCTGAAGATGAACCAGCACATTGTGTTGGAATGGGTGCGGTGTTGGAGATGACCATTTGATTATATGTGACAATGAATAGTCTTTAACCTTACCTACATTATCACAACTAATCATTGGTTAGTATAACATGGCAAAAAGCAACACATACCAAATAACCCAACCATTCTGTAACAGAGCAGTATTTCCTGCATTAACATTAACATACCTTTACACATTTTTTGTCATAGCTTGTGTATTAGTTAGTAGTATTTTGTTATGGCATACATGGAAACTAAGGCAATCCCAGGTCAGTTCACATGCTACTGGAGTTAACTGTGTGTAAAAGCTGATACTATTTCATATTTTAGTTCATGCAATTCCTTAAAAGTTGCGTAATTCCACCACTGGGAGTCATAAATAAGCTACATCTTGAACAGAACAGACCCAGTACTCAGAATGGCAACCGTAAATGGGAAATCCAAAAGTTGTTCCTGAAAATTCCATAGTATTTTTTTGAATTCTCTGGTCTTATTTACTACAACATGAATCTAACAAAGATGAAATGGGTGGCCTAGAGTATATTGAACCTGGCCAAAGATCTCAACAGCCCATCATCAGCAGCATCTGACCTTCACTCTTCAGTCCACTGCAGTACATCAGTCAGAAGAGATCACAGCTGACATGGTCTTTGCATGTCAAGACTTTATGCTAAAGCGCTTACATGTACAAAGATGACATTTTGGCTCTGGCCCAGCAGTTGCCTGTGTACTAAATCTTTCTGTCATCAAGCTTTCACCATACTCCACCGTCCTTGAATGACATATCCAAACCCCTACCAGTTCAGATCAAGCTGTGACCCCCGACCTCCTGGGAGAGCAGAGATAAACTTGCTTTTTACACAAATCACGCCATCCTCCAACCCACCAGTGTTGCCTTTACTTGCAGTTTGCACATCACCGTGGCCTGTCACTTGTTGTTTTAGTGCCTGGATGGATTCTCGGGTTTGCATTGTCCCCCCAGTGGACGTCCAGAATGTAACCTAACCCTCAGCTTTCGGAATGGTTTGAGCAGATGGCCGTGGTAAAGCAGGCCTGTCCTGGATTTCACTTTTTCTGAACTTTTCTCCAAGTCTGACGCCTCTTCTCGGTCTTGGCTTTGAGGTCCTCTGCAGCAGAAATGTGTCTGTCCTGCCAACTGGGAATGTGCACGGAACACCTGTCAGGTCACAATGGCACTTTGATTTTTCAAGAGGAGGAAGTCTTAAACCATATACTTTTGTGTTGCTAGCATCTTGGTTAGAGTAGCTAGTGTGCTTCATAGGTATATTACCATTTCAAAAAGTGGTATTTTTCCAGTAGTTTCATTATAGGAATTGTAATTATCTTTGGAAAAAATGTGATGTGCAAAGAACAAAATATGTTACGAATTTATGTCTACTGGTACTGGACCAAGGGCTTGAATGTGGCCAGGGACATGCAATTCTATCTCAAGCAAATATACATTATTAGCAGCTAATACGTTTGTATTTTTACCACTCAATTTAAGATTTTTATGCTGCCCATGAGGGAAATCCAATACTCTCATATCAACGCAGGAGGCTTTAACTATGTATATAGTATAGAGTTTCACATATGTTCCCTCCAGCTTAGACACGGTCACTTTGTCTTCTCAGATTTTTCCCTCTGGACCAATACAAAGTATAAGGTTAGACCCTTTTACTAGTGATGTCTCTATGGCAACTAGTCAAATTCTCAGTTCTCTTGTAAACTACTGCAAATAGACATGTTTGAAGTATGAATATTCAGTTACCCATATGCTTATATTTATGTTAATCTACATGAAATATATTTTAAATCTTAAATTTTATACTGGCTGTGATGAGAAGCTTGCGGTTTCACAGGAATTAATACAGAAACCCAGGTCTCCATGGCTCAGTCAGCCCTTCAGACCAGTGCACACTATCGTCGTGTCCTTCGGCAAGACAACCTGCCTCCCCTCCAATGTCGATGTACACTGGTGGTTTATGAATGAGAAAGTGTTTGCAAAAGCACAAAGCACAAAAACAGTCCAGTGTGTTTATAGCCTTCATCCCATGTGTTTTCTTCAACAAGCAGTGTACCCACCAAAGAAACAAATATTTAATAAGAAACACTGTTCACTCAAACAAAACAGACAATCACTGAGGTGAGCTCTATTCGCTGCTTTAAAAAAAAAAAAATAAATATTGAAAGTTAATATTGTGTAAATATTAAAATATTGTTGTATGAGCTTTTCTAAAATGTGTTTGTGTCTTTGACTGTTTCCAGTCCTACTTTTTTTTTCCACATAAAATACAACTTGTTTATGTAAAGTATGGGTTTTGCAAACAGTGCTAACAAATTAGTATGGTCCAAATATGAGTAAGAGCTGTCTGATTCTGCCACCTCAGCCCTGTCCTTTCATGTGGTTGCACTGTAAAAAGTGTCTCACCTCGTCAAAGATGAAGAGGAAGGCGCCTGTCGCCTCTTCTTAGTACAGTTACATCACCACAGGCTGCTGCAGACTGGAGCTCTTTGCACGCTCACATATGCACACCACTGCCCATGTAGAGCAGGGAGCCAGACCTGCTTCTGCCATGAGTGGGTGGGTGTCCTGGGTGCTTCCTGTGGGAACATAGGTGCCATTGTTGGGTGCTGAGGGTGACCGGCACACACAGGCCTGAGAGGGTGACGTAAAACTGGACTACAGCCCAACTTTTACTGGGACAGCAGAGTGTTAGCCGAGTGGTGGGGCATTAGCTGTTCTAGTTTACTCTGTCTATAGATTTAAGGACATTTTTAATCCAGTTATCTAGGCCTGAGTTTACAATCAAGCGCCTATTCCCATGACACGGTGAACTCCATGAATCCTGGTATCATGGAGGATATTGGGAAATACTGTCAGAAATACGTAGCTGAAAGCCCCATTGCAAAAGAAAGCATTACACAGACATCTTGAAGCTCCGTGTAACATCACTGCAAAATACAAAGGCAAAATGCAGTTTGCACAAACTAAGATGTTTACAGAAAGACAGAGCCTATACAAATGCATGGTCTCATTATTTCTCAAAACTCGGCACTGAAAATTTACTTTCATTGATTTGCCAGTTTCAATGCTGCGATCCAGTTGGTTAAAAACTAAAACTACTTTCTCTCATTGACCTAATCCTCACTATCTACTCAGCACCTGCATCCAATCATCAGTGCTAGTGCAGCCTCTGCAGCTCAGTGAGTGAATTCTGGAGGGTCTGAGCTTTCACATGAGGCATGGCCTGTCCATATACTGAGAATGAGAAAAACTTGTGTAGTCTATATGCAGGTTAAGGCACTGGCAAGCCTGGTTCAGCCTGTGTTGGGAGTGTGAAAGAATGGTAGAAGCATCACAACAGCAGAACAGGCCGGAAAATCAAACTTTAGTTAAATCCAGTTGAGAAAAACAAATGCAGAAAGCACTTCTCTCTCCACATTTTAAAAAAACAAAATAGTCTGTATTTCTACTAAAATAGGCCGAAGTATGTCTGTTGGCGTTGACATGTTTGTTTTGGCTCTGTGATTGGTCAGTTTCACATGCAATCACATGCAAACGATTCAGTCGGATCTGGACAAGACAGATTCTCAAGAGTTTTGTGAGCTCACAAAAATCACGAGAATTCGTCTTGCTGGCAAGGCTATGCTCTCACCATAACCCTTATCCATTACCATTTTCACAATTACACAATTACAACACTGCTTTTCCCATAGTAACATCCAAACTTGTGTCATCTGCAAACCTGTTGTTTATATTGTCACATAAACAGCCTCTTTACATGTCAGACAGCACACCGCTCCAGAGACCAGACCTGTCTGCTCCCCTGCGTAACCTGTAGCCTGCCTAGCACCTTTTCACAGCCCCCACTTCACAGGCACACATGCTGATGACTGCTTTTAATGAGTGTGGTGTGACATAACCATTGTGTGCTGTTCTAAACTCCTCCCAGAGCCAATTACAATGATTACACCACACTTCTGCTGCAGCGTCGTACAGAGGCCTGGTCATGTTTGCTAATAGTGTACTTGGGATTCCTCACTTTGAATTTGGGCTCGTTCGTCTGAAAGCAATTATGATTTGAATGGGTTGAGATCTTAAAACGTGGTTGAGACATGCTCCAGACAGTTTTATGTGCAGTACAATGAAAATACTAGAAAATATCCCATTAAAGTTTATCACTGCGGGGGTTATGCTTAACTACAAAAATGCCATAAAAATTAAATACAGACGTTTGCAGTGCATACATGTTAAAATGGGGTTTTACAGTAGCCAGAATATAAAAAGTGGAATTATCTGGTAAGGAATTACAAGTATTTCTTTTTTTCTTTGATTGCTATAATTTTAAATGGTAGAGCGTCAGAATAAAATCTTAAAAAACAGGTTGCAACAAAGGCTCAAGCGGTACTTCCTGTGTCCTTGGGCAAGACACTCCACCCAACTAAGTAACAATGTGGTGTGTTGGTGAATAATTGGTAATCGGAAAGGCCGTTGGCGCAGACTTGCAGCCACGTCTATTAATCAGCCCCTGGGCAGCTGTGGCTATATTAGCTTACCACCAAGTATGAATGTGAATTTACAAGTTATGAATAATTTTTCAAGTGCTTTGAGTAAAGTGCTAGTGCTGTGTAAATCTGTAGCAATATAATAGTTCCATTGCTTGTTTTTGACGAAAGCTGATTTGCGTGTTGTGAGCATCAGCCAATTTCTATTTTCTGAACAGTTTTTCCCAAAAGCATGCTGGCGTCAAGTGATTTGTATACCTAATAGTGTATTTGTATTTGGGCATGTTATGTGCCAAATAATGTGTCTAAAAGAGATGTGCGCAGAACAGCTTGCCAAAGGATTCTGGGAAGTGTTGAGTCAGCATCTCAGCTTTGTTTTATAGCTTCTTAGTTATACTCCTCAAAGGGCATTGTAATATACTGATCTGATGAATTCGGCTATACATCAACAAAGATATAGCCACTGGGTTTGTCTTCAGAATTAGTACTAGG
Source organism: Periophthalmodon schlosseri (assembly GCA_000787095.1). Classification (NCBI taxonomy): domain Eukaryota; kingdom Metazoa; phylum Chordata; class Actinopteri; order Gobiiformes; family Gobiidae; genus Periophthalmodon; species Periophthalmodon schlosseri. Next base: position 15,764 of record KN485679.1, read on the forward strand.
CTATTGGCATATATATTGTAACTGTCATCTGTTCCATAAAATAAAAAAAAATTAAAAAATTGAGACGTCTGCCATTTTGCCTTCCACAGAGTTTCAATGCTTATTCATGAGAATTTAGCTAGAAATATTCTTTTTGTGTAATAAATTATATTTTTGTCGACATAAAGTGCAAGTCAGGAGTTCAGGCAAGGATGAACATTCAAACTTCAACTTTATTGAACTTGACACAGGCCTTTTAGCGCAAATCTGTTCTGAAAATGGTTGGAATAAATCTTCTTGCTCTCACTGCAGGGGGGTCGTGCTCTGACTTGTCAAAGGTAAATACACACTTATACACTTGAGGTATTCCGCACAGCTGGTTACATGGATGATGTCATGTGTAATCTGTCATTTTATTTAGAGAGGTGCCAGTGCTATGGAAACACTTGACAAAGAGAAATAGAAATGAAACAAGATGCTTTTAGTAGGAAAATGTTGATATATTTAACAACACAAATAATATGACATGAGACATCCATCCCACAGAGTTAAACACACTGTTAAATGTATTTATTGCATCCTTGGTACGGCAATGCATTTTTGGTAGAACTGCATCTGGAACACTGAATAGATTGTTGTTGTTGTCCAAAATGTTCACAGTCAAAGCTATAACTTCTCAACCCAGACCCATGCTCAGTATCTAATACGATGGATGTTATGCAGAGGACAGTTACCTTTTTTGTCAAACTTCTATATGGAACATGTACTTTACACTTCTCCCCATTTTCATATATGAAACTTGTGTTTTAATACATACACAGATTTGAAATTATGCACAGCAATTTTACTCCATGTATTTTACTCCCAGTACAGGTTTATTGTATAAGCAGTAGGCCGATATATCGCTACAGAGAATTATTGATAATACGAATAATATTGAAACTACTTTATGCCACTACTTAAGATTTAAATAATGCAAGATAATCCCAGTAAACCATTTTAAATAGACAATTTCATTACAAGACATGAGCTGCAACAAGTAAACAGCAAGATATACCAATAATTAGCCATAAAAGGAACAAATTCACCCCTCTACAGCTCAGATCATATCGTATTACAACAAAAAATACCCCAAATCTCTCCACTTTTGCAAAGAAAAAGTACTCACAATAAATACTGAGGCCCAAAATATATGTTCAAGCGTTCATATTTTGAACGGTAAGTTGATATAGTAATTATTGTGACAGGCCTAATAAGTAGCACTTGGGGTAAACATATAATAATACACACAATACACAGCCAACAGATAGAAACATAGAAATACAAAGAAAAGATACACACATAAAAATAGAAGACGTTTCATAAAAAGGCCTGATAAAAGTGAGTTTTAAGAAGTGATTTAAAAGATGGTACTGATGGTGCAAGCCTTGTCTCCTCCGAGGCGCCGGACCAAGAAGGCTTGATCACCCTTCGTTTGGAGCCTCGACTTGGAACAGCTAACAGAGACCTGCCTGAGGATCTAAGGTTGTGGGGAGGGTTGCAGGGGGTTAAAAGTTGTGAAATGTAACTCGGGGCAAGACCTAAATGAGCTTTAAAAGTGATCAGTAAAATCTTAAAATCAATTCTAAAACCTACAGGCAGCCAGTGATGATGTGATGATGTGTTGTCGTCGGAGAGAGGGGGATGTGGGGGGACCTAAAATAGAACCTTGCGGCACACCACAGGTAGTCGGAGCAGAGGAGGTAAAATTATCTATGGTGAAAATCATGTGGTCGACAGTGTCGAATGCAGTGCTCAGGTCTGAAAGGATTAAAATTGAGCACTCTTCTCTGTCTGCGGCTAAAAGTGAGTCATTTGAAATTTTGAGGATGGCAGTTTCTTTACTGTGAAGGCCTCTAAAACCAGATGGAAATTTCTCAAAGATGATGTTTTCATGCATACAACTAAAATTAGTTTGGAAACAACTTTTTCAAAAAACTTCAGATAAAAAAGGGTTATATGTTTGCCGTGTACTGTCAGCATCTAATTATAAAGTGTTTTGGTTTTTTTTGTCAGGAAATTTGCGTTTAACATGCTCATTGTTCTTACCTTCACCTTTATTAATAGCATACATAATTAACTGTGATCAAACAATACAAATTGTATTGTATATATATTGTTAATATATATTGTATATCCAATGAGTATCCTAAAAGTGCCTATACAGTGCTATATTCAATTCTATAGGATGACCCGTTTGGCACTCCTTCCTTCGACCTTCATTTTTGACGAGATGGATCCAACCTTATCATCTGCCAGAGGATTATGGGAAAAGTGTGCCGACTCAGCACCGCCTTGCTTTTACAGCCCATGTTAAGTGATGCTATTTAAAGCTATGGGTTCGTACCACGAATTCGGACATTATAGTTTTGATTAGATGGACTATATTTCAAAAAGCATTACCCTTATGGAAAAATTGCCTCAGTCCTGATGATTTTAGCGAGGATATGAAGAGGCAGGTTGATTTGTATGCGGAGTGGATGTAGATGGAGCTTACCTTTTTGCAGGAAGCTCTCTCATCAGCTCTCATTGTCAGCCAGAACACTTAAGACAATTGGCTGGAGCCTGACCTGTGGCGCGTGGGAGGTGGATGAAAGGATGGAGTGAAGAAGAGGATGGGAACATAGCACGGGAGGACAGAGGAGGGGCAGAGGAGTGACTGGGGTTTGGTACTGCTACCTGGTGTCTTTTCTCATAGAGCTTTGGCAGTTTTGGCAGTAGTGTGGCTGCTGGCATGTCACCACTAATATAATGCTATGGGTATATAGGTTTTATCATTGATAATTATGCACTATCCAACATATAGTAAGTCTTCCCAGTCTTAAAGGAATTGCATGGTAACATCCGCACTACCCAATCGTACATCAAGGCTACTTTTGGTTGGAGATTTATATAATTTGATCAGCCACTACACCTGATGGTTCAAGTTAAACCTATTTTTGTTTAGATACTGAATTCAGATCAGAATCAGAAACGTTTTATTCCCATTGTCAGTGAACAAAATTCACAAGCTTTGTGCTATGGCCATTGACATTATAGTGGGCTGTTATATTTGTAGGGAGTATTCATTGTTAACACGACATATTTAGATCACCCTGTCACCTTTTATTGTTCTGAAAATGCTGTATTCGCTGAAAACAACATATTAAAAGGTTCATTTATTTCAGTTTCGTTTTTGACAGTCTGCCCCCATTAGTAATAATAGTTTAAAAATAACAGTTTTGTGAAGAATTTGAAAAGATAAAATGTGTAAATTCACTTGATAATTAATGTTTTTATGCAATTATTCTCAGATTTACATGGGCAAATTAGTAAGTACAAGAGTATGGCAGTGTAAATACTTATGGCACATGTTAAACACAGACCAAGAATGGTACAGATTTCTATACTATTCTATATTTCAAAAACTAAATGAAATGCTATCTGCTCACACCTTTTACATTCACAAACTACTGCGCAAACTTCCCTAACCTACTTTTTTCATCCCCACACCTCATTTCTGAATTAACTGTGACATTAAAATCCATAAATGCCATTCTGTCTGCTCATTACACATTGTGACATCGGTCCCTCTGGAAAAACTGACGTGGACAAAGCTGGTGTTTTTGTCTCGTGTGAGCTCAGATAAAGTGCAGAGAGAAAAGGTTGCCATCCATCTTCATTGGGCTGGCATGTCCTTTGGTTACTTCCGCCCTCACCGTAGACTCAGTTATTCTACCGGACCAATGCTTATGTGTGTGTGTGTGTGTGTGTGTGTGTGCGCGTGTGTGTAGTGACTGTGAGGTTAATGAAGTGAATCCACCTCTTCCTCCTCCCAAAATGAAAGACTTCATTAACTTGGAAGGGGAAGGCCATTCTCATCTGTTCAATATTGCTTGTACCATTGACGTACAAGGGCCAGTGCAAGTCAGTGGTCACAGACGGATGTTGTCAGATCAAGTTTTATTGATGTAAGAGTTCAATAGCAAATTGTGGTACATGTTTGGAGTGTCAATAGGAAGTCTTTAAGGTGGCAAATTGAGGCGTTTGAGTGGGTGTGCTAATTGGAGGTGATGCAGATACAAGCCGGTTGCATTGTAGATGACAGGAACTTTTTTCTATTGAGGAAAAAAGCTATCAGAAATTTCTAAGAGATGCCACTTAAAGGTTAACAAAGTGCCTCCAGTTCTTGTTTCTGAAAATGGGAGAAAACTTGGGGAAAAAAGGCCATTAAAGGTGTACTTTGTAACTTTTCTGCTCCCTGTTTCTATGGAGATATTAATGCTTTGCCTGGAATGTTACACAGTATTACATTAAACTAATCTATCTTGCACTTTTTTCAATTCTGATGTAGTACTCAAAATACCTTGAAAACCATGCACTCTCACTGTGAGCGGGCTTGCCTATCCACAGATCTGACCTAGAACTTGGTCAGATCTGTGGATAGGCAATGCCTGGGACATCACCTGGGGCGGCAGTAGCTCAGTTGGTAGAGTGATTGTCCACTGATCTGAAAGTTGGCGGTTTGAATCCCGCTCTCTACATAAACATCATTGGTAGAGCGGTCAGATCCACAGACCCACAGGTTGGTGGTGCGATTCCAGCTGCCACAGAAGAATAGTGTCTGCACTGGTGTATGAATGTGTGTGTGACGGGGTGAGTGCTTCCTTGATGTAAAGCGCTTTTAAAGGTGGAAAAGCGCTATATAAAAAAGCGACCATTTACCTGCTTATCTCCTGCTTAATGATAGATGCATTTAAAGCCGTACTGTGAAACATTCCAGGCAAAGCAATAACATCTTCATGGAGACAAGGAGATGACAGACTCGAAAAGTTACATACTGCACTTTTAAGTAAAGACTTAATTTCTTGATCAATTTAATATATTTTGTAGGTAGAAGTCTGGCTCATTAGTTTGTCTTTGGGCATCATAGTGTTAAAGATTGTTTGAAATGACCTTTAAAAAGTTTCTGTTGGTTCGATTGGGCCAATATCCTTCTAGTGTGACATACATGCCATCCAGACTGTTGGTCATCGCCTGCCAACTTTCCCCTTTCCTTCATGTATTGATCTAATGACTCTCCCCATGCATTTACAGGTACATTTAAGTGTCTATTAAAACCAAGTGGACCAAGATTAAATTGCAAAGGTGTTTAGGAAGCGGCCCTATATCGTATAATGGAGCTTTTTCGCTGATGTCATTGACTGCAGCCAGGAAGCATGACTGGACTTTTTAAGGATCTTTTCTGTACTTTAATTTACTTGTGTCTCTTTTGACTTTGTACAACAGATTAATTACTTGGCTGAATTACCAAGCAGATGAGAGCATGCCAAGCTAGCATTTACTCTTAGATCCATCCGTACCTTAATGTTCTGTAGAATTCTTTATGGCTCTGCTGCAGCCGAGACCTTTTGACAAGTGTAATATGAGATGACACTTTTTTGGACCATGCACAACTTTAAGAGAAAATGGGAAGTTGATTTAAGAAGACAAGTTGTAAGGGAACTTTTAACTTGGATGTCTCGGGTGTCTACTGTCTGAAAATTCTTTTTTGACATACTGTAGCGGATCAAGTGAAAGCAGCGTCTTTGTGAAGGAAAAGTCGCTCAAAGTCTTAACACAGCCTTTCAAACTCATAGATGCATATTATTCATACACTGTCATATAAAATAAATGTACTAAAAATAAATTAAAGGTACAATATGTAACTTTCTGGAGGTGGCATGTCGCCTACATGATTCCATGGAAATAGAACGTGTAAACTATACTTTGGAACATTCTCCATGGAGATACATAAGTTTTATTTTATACTGTGGAACATTATAGCCAAAGGAACAGCATTTTCCATGGAAACAACCTGGAGCCCTCCTGCAGGCCAAATAAGAGTCAGGTTTGTGGAGATGCAAGCCTGGGCACAGTAAGGACAGTCAAAAAATTAGACTTTGTTCAGAGGATTAGTCAGTCAAGCAATTTACCCATGTTTGTTGGCTTATGTCCACTAACAATATTACATTTGCATTGTGTCCTTGAGCAAGACACTTTATCTCTAATATAGTAAATTAGTTAAGATGATGAATGTGTTGTGGTGGTTGTATTTTATCAAAATATGTGACGATTCCCAAGCTTAAGTCACAATGAGTGTAGTAACACCACTGATATCCTCTGATAACCTTTTTCTAAGGAGCCATTTCTTTGTACAAATATCCCATGGTTTTATCTTGAGATACTGCTGTTTGTCCAGCCCTTGCATAAGGTAAGGTTAGATGTTTGCATTCTTCCGTGGGAATTTCTCTGCTGTGGTATGCAATAAAATGTAATACAAATTCAGTATGGACACCCAAAACTGTTATAGATTTTGAATGGTATTCTAATATTCCAACCACATAAGCGTCCCTGACTCATATGGCATGTTTTGCATTACACATCTTACTGTTGCATATGGTAAAGTGATCAGTATAAACAGACATGGATCACAGCTGTGGGAGTGTGGGGAGGATAGCCGCCTGTTGTCCGACTAAAGATAATACTCCCTTCCTAAAGATGTTGAAGTCATTCTGGCCCCGCCAAGAGCCATTGAGAAAAGACCTGTCATCATCCATATTGAAAACCTTGATCAGATCTTACTGTTTTGTCTCATGTTGAATTAATATGACTCATGGAACGGGTTATGTTTGGGAAATAGTTCTTTTATAACTGAAAGCACTTTGGCAGTATTAGGTTAGTTTCGGAAACACTCATATATCTGTTGAATCCCACAGTCATCCAGGTATGTTTCATCACGAAAGAAAATGGACTTCTGTCAACTGGACAAAAGTTTCACTAAGGGTAGTTCAATGCACTTTACTAATAACTGGTCCTATCACAATAATTACTATATCGACTTATATGAAAGCAATTTTAGGGCTCTATATTTATCGTGGGTACTTTTTCTTTGCAAAATCGGGGAGAGTTTTGTTATTTTGGTTGTAATATGATAAGATTTGAGCTGTAGAGGGTTGAATAAGTCACTTTTATGGCTATTGCGATTTATCTGGCTGTATTTAAATTGTATCAGTGGCATAAAGTAGTTACAGTATTATCATTTATCGTGGTATTTCTCTGTTAGCAATATATCGTGCTTCAAAATGTGTCATCATGACAGGTCTACTAATAACAGATTCTCCAGATACTGTTAACAACTTGGGTGTGTTGCTTTCAGTGTAGTTAGCTCCTCCCTTCAGACAGATATAAGGCAGTGATTTACCAGTATCCTGTCAGAACTGAAAAAAGCTGTTTGGATGAGTGGTGAAGCGTATTTAGGCCTAGAAACTTGTGTCTCCCTACAGACTCTCATATGCAGTGAATACAAGACACAATTTTTAGGGTTGTCAACTTAAAACAAATTAATACCCAGACACTAATGCATACTAAAACTAGAATTGGAATAGAATTGGTATTGATACAAAAAATAACAATAATAAATAGGAGGGTTAGGGTTAGTAGTCCTATTATTATGAACTAGTATCGGGTGTTCACTCGTATTTTAGTCTTCACAAAATAACTTCTCCATTGCTATACTGTACCAATATTACCATAGGCACGTCCAGTTAGTGAGGCCTCATCAGCTCATTCCCCATTAGAATCCATTACCCTTTCTTCTCTAAAGCAGGGGACTTTTCTCTTGACCAGCTCTTGTTTGAGTCAGTCTTGAGGGGCCATGTAAACTGGGACAACATGAGGGATGTGCTGCTCGAGGTAAACAAGTCCCTAAAGGAGGCCTGCCCCTCTCTCAGTCTCTCTCTTCCTCTCACCCTCCATCTTTCACTCTTTATTTATTCAAGAAAGGCAGGGACAGTCAAAGGGCTGTATACTCCTCACAGCTGGACACTGATAGCACTCTTTACAAGCCTGCAAGTCGGGCCTGTGAGAAAAAGCACACGGCCTTTACAATCTCCGCTCTATTCCCACTGCTCTGGACAGAAAGCCTCTCCAGTCCACACTAGCACTTGATCCCCAAAGCTCCCGTTTGAATAACCTCACTTCAGGCTCACAAAGGCAACACAGGCTTTGTACATGCCTGGGGATTGTTTTGGAATGAAATCAAATGAAATGAAATAACGGAAATTGCCAGCATTTTAGAAAACATTTGCTGAATTACATAACCAACATAGAAGAATTTGCCATTGTTTTTAGCATCTGTATTATTTTGAATTGTGTGGTTTGTGTGACAGTAGATTATTTCTGCCTTCGCTGTAGTCTATTCATCCTCTCTCCTTCTAAATTAATTGTGCACTTTGTATTTTTTCTGATGCTTGTCTCCATGGAGACAGATTTTTTTGATGCCATACTGTAGAACGTTCCAGGCAACTCCAACGAGACAAGCAGGTGGCAGCAGGTGGCAGATTCTCCACCAGAAAAGTTACATGTGTGCACATATAAATTGGAAGGAAAGAGATGGTAAATAATACATAATTGAATAATTTCCACATTACAGTTTTTACAGTAGCTCCGTTGGTAAAGTGTTTGTCCACTGATCCGAAAGTTGGAAGTTCGAATCCTGCTCTCGGCATAAACATCGTTGGGAGAGCAATCAGATCCACTGGCTCACGGGTTGGCGGTGTGATTCCAGCTCCCACAGATGACTGCTGTCGTTGTGTCTTTTACGTAAAATGTTCCACAGTATGACCTTGAACTGGGATTAAACACTTAAACTCCGCCCACAATCACATTTCAGATAGACCTGATAAGTTGGGCAGTATCTGGATGACTAAAGAAGAGAGTGAGGGGGAGGAGGGGCGGGGTCTGAAAGCATAAAGAACAGTGTGATTGGTCGAACAGGTATCCACTCTTCAAACTCCGCCCCAAACACCTGGCTGTAATCAGGGCAGTCTTGCTGATGTCGCCAGATACTTACAATTGCGGTGCCCACTGGAGGGAGCACATACTCAGTTTTAGACTTTTTTTTGACCAAAAAGCTGCAAATTTACCTAGTTGGCACTAAAATTGCCAAAAATGGACTAGGGACAGTAGATAATGGTATTAAAACACATCTGCACAATTTAGTAGCAAAAAACTTTTCCACTTTAAACATATCTATAACAATGGAGACAAGCAGATAGCCCTATACCTACTGGGCCAGTTTTTTTAAGTTTCCCATCAACAAATTGCAGATCATATTTTTGTATAGATGTTGTTTTAATTTGCATGTGTATTACTGTGCCATTGATTTACAGTTGAATGACATTATCTGTGCAGAATTGGTTCAAACTAAAACAGAGGGAGGCAAGTCAAAACGTACAATAGAAGAATAGAGGCACAGACAGGCCTTTTCCTTGTGTAAATCCTTGTCTTTTGTGGTAGCGGTGCTGTCGAGGGGGAGTATTGTAAAGGAGGGAGGGGGCGGCCTGCATACAAAGACCTCATCTGATGATCTTTTTAGTTCCAACACTTTTCATATGAATGCACATGATGGAGAGTCCTGCAAAGCTATTCTCTGTCCAGAGCTCAGCCACATTCCAGCATCTTGTATAGTCATTGTCATGAGGTTTTAAAAGCCAATATGTCATATCGTCTCTTGATGGATAGTATTGTAAATTGAGTATTTGACATAGTACTGTATTTGCACATTCACAGATTTGATTACTCTTAATTTAGATGTGGTCATGCATAACAAGCTAGAACCTTTTGACCAAGTCTCAATCTGGAGATGTGTCCCCGGGCGCTGCACTGCGATTGCCCACTTCTCCTTACAAGGGGGAACGATGGGTCAAATGCAGAGGGTGAATTTCCATATAGGGACTGTAAAGTGTACCTTAAAAGATGCACTATGTAACTTTTCAGATGGATGGTCCGCCACATGCTTGTTTCCATAGAGATGCCAGAGCTTTGCCTGGAATGCCTACAGTATGTACAGTGCACAGTGTGCATTAAGATGGAATATTTCCATGAGACAAGCCAAAGATGCCACGAAGCCTAGTTACAGGTCAGATCTCTAGAGAGGTGACCCCGCTCTCAGTAAGAAAGCAAACAAACATCTCCATGGAGACAAGCAGGTGGCGGACCCCCTATCGGCAAAGTTACATAGTGAACCTTTAAACACTTTGAAGCTATTACAAAGAGCAGACCAATAACCTACACTGTAAATTATAGCCATCTAATTAAGTGGCATGGTTGAGTAATTCTAGCCAAGCATGAAAAGCAGAAAAAAATCCCCAAATGTGTCATGACAGTTTGCAGAGATTTTGATTTGATTTCTGTCTTTATTTTAGGCCCAGGCTCATTTATATGTGCCTGATTTTACCCAAACTGACCACGTCTCCCTCACAGCACCTCTTCTCTGGCTGACACGAATCACTTAGAACCACCAAAATGGCACTAAATGAACTCGCCTGCGCTCGGCCTTAATCACATTAGCCTAAGTGATATGGGAATGCCAGGCCAGACTCCCACTCCCCCCCTCGCTCTGTGCGTCTTTCAGCCCCCCAATAAAGAGCCACTCCTCCTTTGCTTTAAATTCTCCTAATCTCCATCTGCGGATAATAGAACCCAGTGTGGAATAATGAGGATCAAGACAAGAGCAGGGAAAGTGGAAGAAGTAAAATAGATGAGGTTGGAAAAGAGGAGGAGAGCTAACACAGGGGACTCAAGCATCTACAACATGTTTAGCTGGCTGTTAGGGCTTTGTGGATAACTACGATTCAAGTGTTTGTTGTGAAGAGGTGCTGGGTGGGATAAGTTTGAATGAGACACCCACATGCCGGCACGGTGGCCTGGATGCTTACCCAGCCGGAAGAATTGTATTGCATTATGTACATGAGAAAACACCACCAGTTTGTGCAGTTTAGGGAAGTATGTGCCAGTGGAGTCGGCTGCAGTCTATAACTGTACGTAGTAGTTGTTTAAAGACAAGGGATCAGTTAATGAGTGATTATGTTTTGAATACATTTTATTAAATTGTTATAGATTGCCATACTATATACATATTAATATATAATAATATAAACACTGATATTTTTCCATTATTCAATTTGCTCTCAACATAGACTTCACAAACTTCTCATAACTTGGTCTGTTATGATAATTACTATATCGGCTTAAATATCGAGGAGACACCATGCTCAGTGGAGGTGCATAGTGACATAGCGGTTAGCTTGTTTGCCAGCCTACAATTAGCAAGTGTGGATCTCAATAAACGTTATGCAATGTTGTTGTCCCAGGGTACAGTGCAGTTAACCTGCATGTCTTCTTTTATCTTTGGAGAATCTGTCTATCTGTCTATCTATCTATAAGGGAGTGAATAGAATGAATGCCCTACATAAGGCCCATAGTTGCAAGACCAGGCCAATAGAAGCTCCAAGAGTATACAATAATAATTTCACAGTGAGAGGAACTGTGAATGACACAAATTACTCAGACAGTTGATGGTCTAACAGTATAAGAACCGTTTAACCTTTTACCCAGTAAAACCGAGCGAGACATTTTTACGGCGTCTTAGTAAAACATAGTCACATATTCTAGTAACGTGCTGCATATTTCCACTCATCCCTTCTCCGACACCTGATCCTTTTGTGCACCGCTGTTCCTGTCCACTGCCCCCAGTGGGCACGGACAGTACGTCTCTATGTGCAGCTGGTTAATAATCGATGGAGGAGCTGTGTGCTCTTTTCCACTGTAAACAGCCAGGACCAGCTTATGTTTTATGGATAAGGCTTTCATATGAACTGTCAGCACCATTCAACTTCAGTCTGTGTCAACCGGACTCACGGCAGACTGGCACTTCTGGTGAGTGCAGGGGGGAGATAGGGGCCGTCATATTAAACGTGGGATTTATACAGTAAATGTTAGACGGGTCCTCTTATGATATCTTCAGCGTTCAGTGTTTAATCTCTCCTATGCCAATCATATTTTTAGCCCTCATGAATTCTATTGACCTTTTAAGTCAATAAGTTGAAAAGGAAGCCATCTCTGCATTAAATGTATGGAAGTCACGAATCCTTGTGGGTCAGAGAGTGAAAATGTCATATGGTCTGTGGTGGAACGTAATGAAGTGAAGTACAAGTAGTAAAGTAGTATACTTAAGTACAAATTTTAGGTATCTGTATGTTACTTAAGTACATTTTAAAGTAATTTCTTTTTACTTTTATTTCACTACATTTAAAAGAAGGTATCTGTACTTTCTACTCCACTACATTTTTGAACAGGACTGAAAAGTAAAATTGTTATTGTTTGAGACCTGCTGAAAAGGCTGAGGGGCTTTTATTTAACACATTCATAATTTAACCATACAAAAATCTACAAGTAAAAACAGCTAGGAAAAAAAACCTATTAATTCAGTTGTTTCTACTGAACAACATTCAGCACAAATCTTTATCAAAATCACAACATTACACTACTACATTGACTGTCTATTGCTGCATAGTTTTTCCTAAAGCTCAGATTGTAATGCCGTAGCTCAGGTCACCTCTTCCTTGCTGCCTTATATAATTTCACTCATTTAAAACTCTTTTACCAACCAGATTTAGCTTCTGTAGATGTGCTTCTTATCAGATCTGCTGCATAATCACTTTCATATCCTCTCCATTCCATCTCCAAATCTTTGAGTAATGTTTGAGCATCTAAATCCCAACTTTTTTGCCAAAGTCAACTTTTCTGTCTGTAACTGCTACTAACCTTTTTTCTCTGTTTCCCCTTCTGCTTACGGAAGCTCACAAATACATTGCTGCAGGTAAGAAATCAATGCTTCTTCTTGAAAACATATTGACATATTTTTATTGTTGAATTATTTTGCACATGTAAGCCTTCTGGACAATAGAATTCTACCTATTTGTTCACAAAGAAAGACGGGAGTTCTATAATAGGCCCATAGCAATTGTGAAAAGAATTTTTAGCATGCAAATAAGCCGCAAAAGCCACCAAGAAGAGTTGATTGCCACTATATACTGAGACAAAATTCCCAAGTCACTGACCTATTCAAAAGTAGAATTTATTTAGCGCTACTCGCTAGCACCGCTTATAAACAGGTGTTTGTTTACACGTGCAGTAGCTAATGAGCTCCCAAGGGATGCCCTGACTTTATAGGGCGTGCTCCGGAGCATGGAACCGAACGAACCCACCTGACCTTTGACCCCGTCCTCACAGTTACCCTGGCTTTACAGTGGAGGTTTATGCATGGAGCAGTGTTGTGTCGTGAGTTGGTATAAGCAAGAATAACATCAGGACTGGTTTTACATTTTAGGTAACAAGGACGAAGAGAAGCAAGGTGACCGCTCATTTAGGCAGCACTACACTGACAAAATAACATGCGAACTGGGTAATATTGCAAAATTACACAGTCTCTTATGAACGTGTGTATTCTGCCTTGTAATTGCAGCATGCCGTTTTACATACCTTTTATTAATTATTTATACCTTTACTATATAATTAGATTCACAGTTAAATACAGAATGTCAGCTATTCACTTAATATACTATAACTTGTTTTTCTGACTGATACCAACATTAAGAAGACAGCATTCAAAACATCAGCCTTGTTTTATGTCTTATAGGGTTCTGAAAAGTATTGAAACTACTCATTGATACTAAAACTAGTATTGAAACTAGATACTTATTTGAGCAAGTATCGTTACTAAAAAGTCATATTCACAGGACAGAAATTAATCTTTCCTGAATAACGTTAGAATGATCTTGAGCTGTATCAGAACTAGTATAAGACACATAGACTAGTAAACGCCCATGGACTGAGGGATTACACAATGTTGAAAATCACATTCTTTTGTGT
>KN485679.1:31308-65224 GCA_000787095.1 Periophthalmodon schlosseri
GGCTTCTTCTTCAGAGGTTGACCTGAACTCCTCCTCCTCACATAGAGCTGGATACATTTATCAGTGCCTCTCCCAGTGGCAGGACCAAGCTGACCCACGCTCTCAGGTTTCCTTTAGATAACGCGCTAATGAGGGAACATCTTCAGAGCTGAATCTACAGCCAAGGACCACAGCTGCACAGACTGGAATCAGAACTGGTTTTATTTTACATGAAAAGGTTAGACTAAAAATGCAATCAGAAATTTTATGTTTCTGGTCACCTTGTGAAATTATCAGCTTTGTAGTGAAATTACATTAGATTAAAATTAAAATTAAAAAGCTAAAGCAAGAAACACAAATGTTATATATTTTCATGTATAGTATATAATAATAGGATGGAAGTGGCAAGTTATTGAGAACAAAACTAACCATGTGAGTAATTTATAATCTTCATATTAGTTTGGATTACGATTAAAAAGTAAAAATACATGTGCCCAGGTTTCCATTTTTTATACTAAGGAAAAGGATCAGTACTCAACATTGATTTCAATACCACAATTATATTAAAATAATAATAATACATTGACCATTGAGTATAGTCTCTCCTAGTTCTGATTAGGGTTGTCAAAAGTAGAAAATTAGATATTAATTGATACTAAAACTGGTAATGAAACTACGGTCGATACTCATTCGAGCAAGTATCAATACTAAAAAAGTCACATTCAAAGGACAGAACTGAGGTGAATCAGAACAAGTATAAAACCACATAGACTAGTACACGCCTATAGAGCACTGTGGGACCTACCTGGACGATTTAGAGATCACACAGATATAAGACCGCATGGTATTGAGTATCGAGTCTATTCCTTAGTATCAGAATCAAGTTTGAAATTTTAGTATTGTGACAGTGCTAGTTCTGATATGGATAAACATGTTTACAACAAAGTGGCTGCCAAATCTGCTTTGGTAATGACACTTCTCCTTCAGTGAAACACTTGTAACAACTGGTAGAAAGCATCACATACTCCACAAAATGTCAGTCAATTACTGCATGAACATAATGAACAAATGTTGCTCTTGTCTTACAGATTTTTTTCCCATTCATTGACAAGTCTTTGGCAATTTCTTACAAGCTCCAAATACGATCACAATCTATAAGCCTCCGTTGTCTGTTTACCCTTGTCATCGAATGCCTTCTTGTCAAAAATAAGGCTGATATCTTGTGCTTGTGCTGTATTCACCTGAACAAGTTCCTTCCTTCGAGGTTTACGTGTCAGATCTTGTGTAGCTGGTATGCATGACTTTTTATTTCCACAGATAGCCAGATAGTGTGGAGCTGTGGCGTGTGTTTTTTAGAGCGAGCGGTCCCGGTCTCACAGATGTAGCATATGTGGTGGTTATTTGTGCAAAGAGCCACAGCGGAGCACTCGCTCAGCACTTTTAACAAGTCTGCTCCAGTAGTAACAGCATGCAGGGGACTCCCATGGCTGTTTCCTTCTAGTGGATCTACTTAAGGCTTTGGCGATTACACTTAACTGCTGCTGAAATGTGTCATCTGGATTTTTTTTTTATCAATTTGAAACTTGCAAAAATAATTAGGTAAAAAATCGTGGTACCATATTGTAGCGTTCTGGTGTAAGGAAACGTAGCGAATTTCTTATGGCTGTTTATTTCCTGAACACAAGGGCTACTGTAGGCCCTAACCCACGTCAAAACAAGAGCAAAACAACAGCAGTCTCAACTCACTAGAGCCAACCTCCAAAACAGACCAGTAACTGATGATAGAACCTTCATATCAACTTGTCGGCATAGCAACCAAGTGTCACGTACAACAGCAGTTACATTAACAATAACACATAAACAGCTACAAGAACAACAAAAGCTGTCAACTCTAAACTAAACTGAACTAAACGCAAAGTATCTGGTCATTAAAATTGAATAAATAACTATACAATACTAACATATTTTAATACCCTTGCCAAGTGATACAATACAACACTAAAGAGCATGATTTTAAGCTGAAATCCAGCCTACTACATTGGCTTTTATAATAACAGTGAAAATGAAAAACATTTGAAAGCCTGGTGCTTCGCTACGTTAAACAAGTACAAACCTTGCAATCTTTGGTTAGGCCTCATGTAGAGGTGGGTGTATAACAAGATAATAATGAAACTGTTCATTTGGAGCTGTGAAAAATCTGAATATGGAATATGCTCAAAGACAAAACGGCCAAAAATCTGAAAAATGTTGAAAAAAAGAAAGCAAACTTGCAGTGTACTTTTGCGATACTTGAACCCTAAACTCAGACGTTCGCTCAGCATGTTTAAGCACAGTTCAGATGGATAGCAAAATATCATCTGACTTGTTATCGCAAATGTATAAAGACAGAAGGTTATATCCATCATAACTGAATAATAATAATTCCACCTTGATCAGATTAGCTAGCTCTTTGTCTGCCATTACCATTCCACATACGCCATGCTGTGTATAAATGGTTTGATCTGACCTTTACACCAGACTGTAAATCCATTTCATAAAACCCTTTTAAGATGTAGGTCTAAATCCCCCAGTTTGTATCTTTGCCTGTATCTATGTTCCAGTTTTATATACACAGCAGTCTACACAGTGAGTGAATAGCTGTTATTATTAGCCCTCCTGCTGTTTTACCCATCACGCTCAGTTTATTTCTGTTAGACAAAGTTTAATGACCAAACCAGAGCCTATTAGTCATTTAGCGCGCCGTGTCCAGATTGCCTACCTGATTCCCGGACCCAAACAGTCATCAGCGTGTTATTATGGCTTTGTGGGTTTCCTCATGCCACTTTGATTGTTGTGTGGTTTTCTAGCCTGCCAGTTTAAACTCTACAGTCTCTCTTTACATAACTTGAGAGAAAAGGGATTTGATTTTCTGCTGTGTTGGGAAATGGCGAGGGATATCGTTTGCCGATTCTCGTGGTTAAAGGGCCTATACTACGCTGTTTTCTGATCTATGTTGTAATGTTTCCTCATCAAAAACATACCTGAGGTTTTGTTTTGTTTCATTCACACACGTTTAACAAACAAACTGCATATTTAAGATGAGTTCACCACACGTTAACAAACAAACTGCATATTTAAGATGAGTTCTTCTCTCAAGCTGAAAACTCTCTGTTCCACCTTGTGATGTCATGCGGTAATACAGGAAGAGCTCTACTGTGTTTTAAACGCCGTACACCTTCACCAGAATCATTTGGATGAGAACAGAGATTGGACTTGCCAATCTCTGCTAAACAAAAGGTAAACGGTAACTGTTAACTTGAAAATTACCGCTCTATGACATCACAAGGTGGAACAGAACATTTTGAGCTTTGGAGACAGACTAATAATAAAGGATTACTCAAGCATGTGTGAATGAAACAAAATATAAGGTATGTTTTTGAGGAGGTAACATGGCTTTAACATATGTTTTCCAATCGCACAATGCTTAGGGGTGCACTGTGTAACTTTTGGAGAAAATTCCACAGTATGGCATTAAGTGTATTTATCTCCATGAAGACAAGCAGGTGATACAACCAGGCAAAGTTACAGGTTAGATCTGTGGAAAGCTGACCTCACTCACAGTTTGTTTATCAAAGTATTTTGTCAATAAAAAAACATCTGTAATTTCATAAATCCAAAATAGATAAGTTTAATGCCATAGAGTGGAACAGCGGGCGAAGCAATAACATCTCCATGGAAACAAGCAGGTGGTGGACCTTATTCCAGAAATGTTGCATACAGAGCCCCTATGGTAAAGTTTGTTGTCAGTGTTTACTATTCTTAAAAATACAGAGTTTATACATTAGGATTATTGATATTGCAGGGGTTAAGGGTGACTCTCCCACTGCAGTTTCCCCTGTTTTTCTTTTTAAACAAGAAACGTGTAAAGGAAAGAAGTATTTTGTTGTTTGTGCTGAACTGACAGCCGTGACACAAAGCAGCGACAACACAACAGATAATGCCAAGACTAACTTTCTGCCATGGTTTCTGACTTCCTCCTCCAATACAACACTCCTGGATTAATATTCCGCTCCTCTGACTGGTTCCAATTGGATTCTTCTCTCACAGATCCATTTTCGTTTGTATTGCTTCGAAAGCCATGCCTGCTGTCAGATTATTGTTTCCTCCAGGCACGATTATTGAGTTTTGGCTGACTTCACAAACGTTTCAAGGTTGCGTTTTTCTTGTACTTTCCTCATTTGGAAGAATGTCTTTCCCATGTGTACTCGCCGTAGATCTCCAAGATGCTAATTGACTCGGCTGGAATAGAACCAAGGCTGGTGATTTGCGGTGGTCCGTGCCAGTGCTGCAGGTCTGAACACATATTTCAAATTAAAAGTTCCATTTTGAGTTTAGACCCAGGTGTAAACTCTTACTTTCAAGGATCTTCTGTTGGCTCATTAGTGCACAAGTCTGCTCCACACAAGTGTGTCTGGAAACAGTCACATGCACAAGTAAACTGACTGGACAGGATTTGTTGTTGTGGATTTGTCATGATACTAAAATTTTAAACTGGATTTTGGTACTAAGGAAAACACTAGTTACAGTTTCTGAGATCACAATGATAATTACATATGCTTTTTTATCAAATAGAATGTAATTTGAAGAAAGGAAAATGAAGGTAATGTAAGTTTCTTTAGTATTATCATATGATCAAAAAAATTGGTAAAAAATTGGTAAAAAATTCTTGGTACCGTATGAATAAATAACTACAATACTAAAAGAATTAAATTCTCTTGTCAAATGATACAATACAACACTAAATAACATAACTGTCAAGTCAAATTTGATTTTAAGTTAAAATATACTACAGTAAGTTATAATGGCAGTGAAAATAACATTTGAAAGCCTGGTGCTTCACTATCTCAGTGAACAAGTACAAACCTTACAATCTGTGGCTAAGACCACTCTAAAACAAATCAGGAAATGTGTGTCCTCTGTGATGTTTTTCAGTATCAATGTTCAAACACTGTATTGATATAGTATCTGAGTATTGATTTTTATGACATCCCTAAGAGTCAACATAATACTGCATATCAGGACATCTATAAATGTTATTTGAGTCACTCCCAGAACAGCTGCTCTGTTCCTGCACAAACTTGTTGGGCAAAGTTATTTTTAGAATTGATTATTGACATTGTGTAGAGCAATAAACAGTCAAATAAGATTTATTTCTAAGACAACAATATATTCATTCATTTCACTTTGGCACCAATGAAAAGCTACTTCTTTTTCAAACAGTGCAGCACAGCTGTTCTATTATTAATTTCCCATTTTAAACAGTGCAACATGTTTTATGTCTGACGTTGATTGTGTGTGAGACTAATCAAATGGATATAAATGTTATCCGCTGTTTCACCTGCAGATAATTCTGAAGTTCTGAAAACTGGGGTCAATAAGGCCGAAAGTGTGCGTGTACTGCCCTCTTGTGGATGCAAGGAGTACTACAATTTTCCCCACATTCCCGCTGCTTATGGGAAATTAAATAACGGATATAGAAACTTGAAAGTTATGATTTCTTGGTTACTATATGGAATATTTTTCATGCATTTTACATTTTGGTTGGTAGTTTTTCATTGCACCTTATCCTCTTCAGCCCCTTCTCATTTGCGTCTTTTTAGTCACTCCTTTATTTCAAATTAGTTTGATTATAACTATTGCATGCTCGCCAGTGGCCTACTTCAAATATTTTCCCACAAATACTACCTATTCCGTTGGTTAATGTACATTATTGTCCTTGAAGTAGCATTTATTTGTGCTCAGAGATCCCTCTTCAGATCTAAAGCTCATCCATGGTGTAGAGGTCTAGCTATAAAAAGCCTATTGTGTGTAATACTCACAATATTAAGTACATTGTCTAGAGCATACACTGTCTTCTCCTCTGCCATAGTTGTATTTCATGTGGGCGTAGTGGTCCTGACCTAAGCGAATGCTTTTCCCTGCACACAGTGGAAAAATGCTGGCCGCTAAAGGCTTCTATTAAGAAATTTATACTTGCAAGTTTTAACATATTTTTATTTTTTTGTATTTTATTTGACCATTATTAAACCAGGTTAGAAACTCAGTCTTTTTTACCATCAGCTTCATGGCACATATTAACACACAGTTAACTAGTTCTATAGTTCTATAGCATATCTCTGTGCATACCTGCATTCACTGGGCTGTTCTTATGATGCAACCCAAATGTAACCACATTGTGCTTATTTAAATAGGCATTATGCAACATGGCAATATATTACATACTTTAGAGCGATATTTTTACACCTAAATCTTACTTAATGATCATTATTAGTGTACCTGACTGAAGAGAAATGATAAGATATTTTTATTGAGTAAGTCATCACTTCTATTTTCCTTTACCTCTTAACCTGCCCGTGTTCTATCCTCTCACTCGCTATCGTGAAGGTGCTATGACATAACAGTTACACTAGGGGGAGCTGCTGGTCCAACACAGAACCCTGCCTGTTCATTCCCACCATCCACCGGTCTGAGGAGTCACTCTTCATCTCACTCTTTCTTTCTCTCTCTCCATCTTTCTCTGAACAGCCCCTACTTTGAAAATGAAAAACAACACACGCATTTAAGTTTAATGACACTTTTTACAGCACATCTGCTACTGCAAAGTATAAAAAACATGCTGCTTGAGAGGCATCGCATCCGGGGCAATTATTATTATGATTCTGATGGATATGAGGAGAGCCAGTTATCAAAGTGGGGCGTTGGTTGCATTCATTTTTAATTCATAGTCATTGCTGGAGTTGCAACCTGCCAATCAAATGCCCCCATTGTTCTTTATTGTTGCTAGGGGCACCGGCATAGAAACGAAACTGTGGAGTTGGCATATCTAGGTTATGGCAATATAATCTGTTTCACCCATGATCGCATCTACTGTATATAAGGATAAGGCTCACGTGCCCAGAGGCGGCAAGTGAAATGGGGGTGAAGGGGTCCCATCTAGGTCTCTCTACGGACACTCCCAGATTAGAGAGGCTGACCCAGAATTCTTTGCAAAACACCCCCCTCCCTCCCTCCTTAACCTTACACCATTTCCCCTTCTCTGGATAGGCGGCCTCCCGGGACAGGCCGGGGTGACGTGTCCATTAGCAGGTCTAACCTCCATGTGTTGCTGTGGTGTTGCATGCATGGGCCGTAGCGGGAGACAAATGGAAAGCAAAAAAGCACCAGTGGCAGTTGTGGGTTTGAGGTAGAGGGAGAGAGGTGGGGTGGGAGGTAGGGAGGTGGTCTTTATCCACAAATCATCACCATGTACTCCAAATGCAATTAATTTAACTACTAGAGTGATGTATTGAGGGCATGCTGTGATCAATGTTTTTTTTTTTGTTTTTTTTTATTAGACAGACAAGGAGCAGCTACATTTTTGAAAGATGTTAGCTTTCCCCTTTAGCCAAAAGAGTGAAGAATACACTGAATTACTTATCTGCTGTCAAATATTTTTTTAATGAACTTATATTTTGAACTTGCAATAAGAGCTGTGGGTTTGTTTTACTTCTTCAAACAGAAAACTGGACCTCCACTTGACCTCAGGAGGAGTAACTCAATGATCTTTATAAAATAACAAAATAACTAAACTAGTTTAACTGTTCACATTGACATAGACAACACCTGGGATCCCACCGGAGGCGCTAGAGGACGTGTCTAGGGTGAGGGAAGTCTGGGAGTCCCTGTTTAAACCTGGCACCAGATAAGCGGAAGAAAATGGATGTATGGACACTGACATAGTTTAACGTGTGAAAATAACAGACACACAAAATGGGGGACAGTCATCCATGCCCAGATGTTGGGGATGGTTGACTGAGCAAGGACAAAAGACGAGAGATCATAACAAATACTGTAAAAAAAACATAATCCCTATCCATTAACCCATCCCCCTCATATGCATTACCACATTCACCCCCTCCCCTCCAAGTCCCTCTACTGTCCTCAATACTTCCACCCATCCATCCATCCATACACAGACGTTCTGAATATCTGACCTCTGGGGCTTTGTAAGAATCCAGGACACACCCAGTCTACAATGGAAGCCCCACTTTGGCCCTGTCTGTTACATTAACGGGGAGACCCAGAGGCCACTTTGGGGTGCTAATGTCCATTCAGCTCCGACCTTAAACCCATATATGTGCACGACGCATTGTGTTATTGAACAGGACTCGGTGTAACCTTTGACCCCAGAAAAATAAGAAGTGACGCACAGATGTTACTTAAGGAAATAGTCTTTTGTGAATGTAGGCTTTTTAGGTGATCCTTTGAAAAAAACAAAAAAAACCAAAACAAAACTGTAATGCCAAATATTATTAGCGAGCCCATATGAAAGCAAGAGAAAGCCACACGTTTTAACCAAAAAATAAATACAATAAGGCTATTATTATTGGTTCTTGGCTATTACTGCACTGAAAAACTGTTGTTCCTTTGGCTATTATATTCCACAGTATGGCATAAAACATATCTAATTCAGTTTACAGTCCTTTCTTCACTGGATTATGGTGACATCATTTATGGTCACGCAGCAAATAGTGCCTTAAAAAATGTTGGTACTGTTTACCACAGCGTACTCTTTGGACAATTACTATACCCACCACTGTGATCTGTACGGCAGGGTTGGCTGGACCTCACTGCAGACTTATACACACCCACATCTTCATTACAAAGCTATATTGGTAAAACTTCCACAGTATCTCACCTCCCTGATTCAATTCAATTCACATCATTGCCATACCAGGTCTCGGAGGAGACTGACCTTAGCAGTACCACAAATCTACACGGAGCTAGGGAAAACTGGTTTTAGATTCTATGCCCCTCATTTATGGAACACTCTTATGGAGAATGTTCTGAAGTATGATTTGAATGTACTATTTCCATGGAATCGTGCAGGTGAGGTGTACTGTACCTGTAAGATTAGAAGATAATAGTTGCAAAAATAGAATGTCATTCCATTCTGTTGCAGAAGTTAGTGACTTATGTATCAACAAGAGTGATGGTGACAAAGAACATTATCTGTTCATACGAATTTTGAAAAACTGAAAACCAATTTAGAGTCTTTTAATGGACATTACCAACGTTAAACTGTCCAATTAAAATCAATTAAAACCACATTTGCGTTTTTATGAATAACTGTCTGTTTAAGCAGGCCCTGTTGTTAGATTTGCTCACTAAATGCAAATGCAAAAATCCAGATCCAGCAGTATTCCGAGCTCCTTGTGTGTACACATTTAATTGCTCCAGTTGCTCTGAGCTGTCTTCCCTTTTCCCTCTCTGGCAATTACCGTCCTGGACAGAGTGGGGAGTAGGATTTTTGACATGTTTGCTTTCACACTGCGCTGTCTACAGAAGCGACACGGCTTGTTTGTAACAGATCTGCTCATATTACAGCGTCCATGGATTTATGATGAATCTGTATATGTATTCAGTATATTTTTAATGGAAGGCATGCCCCAGCGAGTGGGGTGTGGGTGGCTGCATATAAAAGCCATTAAGTGCCAGGCTTCCTCTGAATCCTTAATGCACCCCCAACTGTGTCACTGGTTAACTGATGGTTGATCACATAGAAAGTGTCAAAAGATACCAGTTTTTGTTTTGTTTTTTGGAATATAAGATTCCGGATTCTTTTTTTTATCATGCCGATGACAATATTCAGACAATATTATGACAATCACAAATGTGCTGAAATGTCCCGGTAAATAATTAACAAGAATAATTCAATGGGCTGTAAATTTAACCACAGACAAACCGTTAGCCACATAGCATAATTACCTAAAGTCATTTTTCAAGGTTTTTAGGGAAATGCAAATTAATAAACTGCCCATGTCAATGAGATGTATTTTTTATTGACTGTAAATATCTTTCTTTTTGGCCGAGGACAGAGCCAATGCAGATGCAGAAGAGTCTGGAGAGTAGAACAAGTCAAATGATGAATGAACACAATTTGGCCAAAAAATTACCGGCATTGAGTGAATTTCTAGGTATCGAAATCGAGTTTGTAATTTTTGTATTTTATATACTATACCCCCCCCCCATTAACATGTTTAATAAGTTTCACTTTCATTTTTGATGCTCTGACTCTCCCCTGCCCTTGCTCTCCGCACAAAGTCAAAGTCACTTACTTTCAGAGCGGTATCACAACACAATCAGTGTGCATCCTGCTAATTAAACTACAGCACATTGCATCAGGTTTGACAAGTTGTTGTGTAGAGTTTTGTGTCATGTTTTTTGTATATTGTACATACATTGTATGTATGTTGAAATTTGTCGTGTTGGGTGACGTAAGCTTATGGGCTGAGCATTGAACAGAATCTCACAGATATCCATAAGGAGGGTTCGAATAGGACCTGGGAGAGAATGCTAAAATACTCAGACATGCATGGATGACATCTAAAGAGAGAATGCAAAATACTCAGACATGCATGGATGACATCTAAAACCTCTTCAGGCATGTTTTTGATGAGGGCACAACATTATAACATGGTAAAAAGCTTGATTTTGCATAATACCCCCTCTTTAAATAAATGTGGAATGCACAACAACTGTTTCTTCACAATTCTACATTCTACAAATATCTTGTCTCATACTAAACAGGCTCTCCACCTGATTGTCCTTGGGGGTCATTTGCAAACAAGCCGGCACTTCCCTGTTCTCCATTTTAATTTCCTTAAGTGACTGCTTCCATTATCGCAGAAATTAAGCTGTAACCCATTGCAAGCTAAATTGAATAAATTAGTCCTGGGATTTATTTTGCCTTGTACCTTATTTATGAGGTGTCGTTGCCCTGTGGGCAGCCCTATTTCTCATTTCCAAAAAGATTATGGTTTTCTAATTGATAAGATAAACACACCATTATTTGGTTGCTTTGCCGAAGGAATAGTTTTTCTTCCCCCGTTGGGCTACACTAATCCATCTATCCCACTTTCTTAATGTAACAAGGCTTATCGGACCCTTTCAATTTCAACTCTCAGTAATTATATGTGCTCCAAGTAAAAACGCCTCTTCAAGTTAAAAGCTAAAGTGAACCCTATTAGTCTACATGCATTACTTGGAAGTCATGATGTAATAGGTTTAAATGGGAGTCGGGAACTGCTATGCATCTTGGGAAATCACTTAGGTGGAAGTGAAGTGGCGGGACGCTGTGAGGAAAGGGTGGTGGGATATGGAGCCGGCTAGCAGAGTTAGCTAATTGGCACTCGGGACCAACTTGTCACATACCTGCCTAATTGGCGTGCCCAGAGGTTGTGGATGTAAGCTGAGGCGGAGAGAGAGAGAGGCTCATGTGTTTTTGATTTTTTCTTGACTGGCACCTAGAATTTGATGGAATCCATGGTACATCTGTCCCAGACACTGCAGACTGAACAGGCAGGGTGATTAGCATAAAGCATTAAACATTTAGGCTGACCTACAAACAGAGCCGACCCGGACCATTCCTCCATCGTCCCTGTTATTGGAAAGCCAGCTCCAGACAGGCGGACATGTCTTTCCTGTTTTTGCTGCCTGGTAATGAGGACTGGGCCAAGGGGAGCGCAGATTTGGATGAGGAGGAACAGAAGCAGGGTGGGCCGGGCAGATCTTGTTATAACAAAATGGGAGTTTAGGCACCGGGTCAGTTTGGGTGCTGTCTCTGCACAGTAAAGGGGGATTTTCAAAGATCTGTAGATTTTACATTTGAGGAAACACCAAAGTCCATGTATTTTAGAATTGTGAATGAAATTATGTTTCTCTGTTTTAGCTATAGTCATAGTGTGTGCACAGTAGGGCTGAACGATTTGGGAAAATTATCTAATTGTGATTTTTCTGACAAACATTGAGATTCCGATTAGATTTGCAATTTATGGTTTAAGTTTTAATTGTAAGAAACTTTTCAAAGTTTACATTTTAAACGCATCCAGAAGAATTGACAAAAAGACTGAAATATGAATTGGCAAACTAATGCAAGAATCACATTTGAGAACATGTTTGAACAGATGTAAACTACAGGGTTAGCAGGTTTTATGCAGAATAAGAAAACATTTTGATATTTGGGGAGGAAATTTTGATACTTCAAAAAGCCTTTGCGATTTGATAATTCAAATCCATTCAAATAGCCACTTCAATTTGATTGCAACCCTATTGCACAGGACTTACTTAGACCTGATTCTACTCTACATCATGACACAGTAACTTTTTATCATTGTATTTTAAAAGGTTTCCCATGACCTGCGTTGTATGTATGTTTAAAGGTCTTATATTGTATGTATGTTTAAAGGTCTTATATTACACAAAATTGATTGTTGTGAGCTTTAAGCCATGTTATAATGTTGTTACCTCATCAAAAACATATCCAGAATTGTGTTTTGTTTCTGTCTGTCTACATCTCCAAAGCTCAAAATGCTCTGTTCCACCTTATGATGTCATGAAGCGGTAGTTTTCAAGTTAACAGCTACCTTTTACCTTTTGTTTAGTAGAGACTGGCAATTCCAGGGCTTAAACAATCCAAATGATTCTAGTGAAGGTGTATGGAGTTTAAAAACACAGTGGAGCACTTCCTGTATTACCACATGACATCACAAGGTGGAACAGAGTGTTTTCTCTTTGAGAGAAGAACTCAGCCTAAATATGCAGGGTTTGTGTTTTAAACGTGTGAATGAAACAAAATACAACTTCGGGTATGTTTGTGGTTAGGAAACAACATTACGACATAGATCAGAAAATAGCATAATATTGGCCCTTTAAATTGAATTAGATCTTCAGGTGACAAAGTTTCTGGGGACAATGAAGTGTCTTTGAGATAGACAGGTAAATAGTGTTCAGTTATCTGGATTTACACAGTACAGGTTGTTAGTACAAACAGATACTGTAATCATTTGTCATTTGTGTTGGAAACTGAGAGGAAATACTATTACTAAAGTTTTTTGAAGGGTTGAAGGGTCAATGGTCATCGTTTGCATTGGTTGGTTGCAGAACATCCATTTTTGCCAAAAGACTTGTTCATATATCACACCATGACTTACCCATCACCCAAACACTTCATATCGTTTCATTGGAAAGACACCTCACCCTCTTGAACCACCATACCTAGAACTTACATATCACTCATCTCAGCTACTGGCTTTGATTTATCCGAATATTTATTATCTCGCCTTCCTTTTGGGCCCAGCACTACATCAGCAGCTGCTCTCCCAAAATATCAATCAACTCCTCTTTTCCGGTTCGCGTCGTGATTCAGTGCAAAGGCATTCCATGAAGACGCCACAGCTGGAGCGCTCAGTCTCTCAGCTCAGTGGTTTTTAGGGAAACAAATGGTCTGAGATGCACACTGTTTATCATGATGGACTGCAGATGTCCCCAAGCCAGAGGGGAAATGGAACACTGCGCTGCGTCCTCCGTCGTCCCCTCCTTTTATTCGGTCTGTCTATGCCCCATAATGGACGTGATGGGAATGGATTACCAGGTGAATTATTCGGCGTGTAGCGTGGCCCAAGCCAGTAATCGGCTCTCTCCTCCGTCTCTCCCGTTTGAAGCCTGCAGGATTTGCCCTTTGCTGTCTACCGCACAAAACCAGGCAATGTTAATTGTCTATTTCCATGCAAGTCATGACCCACACCTGGCTGGACAGTCAGAGGGGTCAGGCAGGAGCAAGCTTTCAGGCTGGGAACACAAGTGATCATAATAGAAGGTGAGAGTTAGAGATAGTAGGTGCAGTAACAGGTGAAATGTACAAAGTCATGATTTTGTGGCTAACGGTAGCATATCTGGGGCCGGCTTGCTAGCGGATCCTTAATGTCATAGAAAGGTCGTCAGTAGCTGTTGGATATGCTTTTTTACTCATGTGTGTCAGGGCTTTTTGAGGTCTTAAGTCATATAAGGGCTGGATCAGTGATGTTTTTTCATAGTTACTCAAGATGTTGTATGGATCTGACTGTTCCTGGAATGTCAAAATGGCTATGTGAACAAGTACCCTAACAACCCACTCATGGAGACTAGAATTTTTCTTTAGGTTTTATTTTAATTTTAACCCTATCTGAAAGTGCAGTTGAAAGTGTAGTATTGGGTGTTATTTGCATAATAGTATACAGGAGAATGCACTCAAAAATACAAGAAAAATAGTTCTGACAAAGGAAATGAGACCGAAACTATCTAAAAAAAGACATCTGAGAGTGCGCTGCTGTTTAAAAAAATATCTGAATAATAATAGTAGTATCAATTGTAAAAGGAAGGCATTGCAAGACCTAACTGTGTGGAAATTGCATGCTCTAGATGTGCTTTGATTTCCCCCATCATCTCACAAGCAGCTGTCCTCCAGGCCAAGATCCTGACTCAGGCTGTGGAGAAGGTCACTGCTCCTGTCAGGTTGTCCCAGTAGCATTGAAGGATGGGTGAAGCACAGGGAAAAAATTACCCCACAGGGGCAATAAAGTATATCTTAACTTCATATACAATATAGAGCATTGAGAATAAAGGCGACGTGAATGTCCTTGGTTCCAACCTGGAAGTGTTCCAAAAGATGAACTACAACTCTAGAAAGTCGCTAGAGGGCCACAAGGATTTTCAAGATTTAATGATCGTGGCTAGCAAGACTTCAATACAAAGTGCACATAAATCTAGACAAAAGGTTAAAATATCAGTTGTTTATTTAGATTCCACCTTATGAATGTCCGTTGTTTATGTTACTTGACTTAAGAACATTAAACACTCTTCACTCCTAAAGCAATGACTGGTCAACATAATACAATTAATTAGATTTAAATTAACTGAAGGTAGACATATAAAAATATTTGTAAATGAAAAACATGACATTCACATGATTGCACAATATTTTGTCATCTTTTTTTTCAAAATTGAGCAGCACTATTTCAAAGTAAACCGCAATATTCCTGTATTTACTTATTATTTACCAACTGTATTGATTGAACTGGTGATGATCTCGCTAGGCTCTCAAATTTTATTACTCCACATTTCAGACACGGCCCAAACTGAGTAAAAATATCAAGACCTTTAGGACAAATCCCAGGTCTGAATCTGGTCCAAAATACCACCAACACACCATTTCAATATTCCTTCCCCTATCCTGGCTTCACTTTGAGCCTCACTGCCAAAGCTGAGCCGTAGCTGTCTAATAGGCTGCTGATTTGCCAATCGATAAGATTGTGAGTGATTTGAGGAAAGAGCAAAGCTAACTGGTGGAGAAAAAGGAGCACTTTTAAAGGGCACCTGCACCCAAATCATTTTTGCGCCCCCCACCTGCTAGCGTCTTTTATCCCTGCACCTACAAATCATCTTGCCTTGTTAATCCCCTCCCAATCTTATCCCACTGGGTAAATGCCAACAATAGTTTCTTTAGGGACAAAATAGCCTTGGAAAAAAATAAACGCATGTCCTTGTGAATGGGGTTTTATCATTACAATCTATTGACTAGTCCTTTGGGTCATACCATTTGTTTGTTGGATATACAAAGCTAAGTCTTTAGCTAAAAGTCTACAACGTACATTTATCGACAAAAGAAAAAGTGGTGGTTGTTGAGTCAACGTTATTGCACTGAGGATACAACAGTGAGCAAAGATACTCAAAGCATCAAGCTTACTCCATCTTATGTCTTGCATCATCAGCTATTTGAAGGTTTAAGTGCAAATCCAGCCCACAGCCAAGGTTGCAGCAGGGTCAGGTTGGAGTGGAGTTGCCCAGTACAGAGACTGGTGGTGTGGGAACAGTTGAATTTCTCAGAAACTGTTGAATTTCCAGAGGTGCTTACTTCTCCCTTCCCTGGCACTAGAAGCACAACTCATCACAAAAAAACAGCCTTGACAGCTCACAGGTGTGGAGAAAAATAGACAGAATTTGAAGAAAATGTCATATCTCAACAACTATAAGAATTGGCAACTCCAGTTTCCAATTTTGTGCTGCAAGATTAAAATTCAGAAGTGGACTTATAAAATCAAAATGTTAAGTAAAAAAAACTAAAACATCTGTTTCTAAACAATTTGCAACAATATTTGTAAAAAACTAAGCATTTTACATGTAACTAATTAGCAATCAGGTTGCAGGGGAAACCCGTAGGACATAAGCCATGCTTTGGCCATAACTACTTTCCAAGAGACACAAACATTAAGGCAGGCATCAGTTCAAATCTGTCTAGCCTTCATCAACAGTTGCGCATTGGCTGTCAATTCCACCCTTGAACTCCATGCAGCTGTGCCTGGCTGCTTCCATCTGGTTCCGGTCCAGTTTCTGAAGCCAGCATGGCAGACCGTCTTAGCCCAGCGAGTGGAGTTCTCCCTGGGGGCACAACGCTTCACCAGCCCCTGCTTTAGCCTCCTTCTTGCTCTCATCCACACTAGCCAGAGAGGCAGACAGCAGATTTGGACAGCTCTTGGAGTCTTCGGGGGTGTGCTGCGCAGTTCTTTGTACTCCAGACGTTGGCATCTTTTCCCTTCACCTCTCCCACCCGCCATTACCCTCTCACTCTCCACTCCTCGCTGTCATCCAAGCCCACGCTTTTTAGTCTTTTCCAGCTCTTAACACTTAATCCTTTTCTAAGTTGGTGCACCGGAATGGCTGTACTCCTCTGACTGTGCTGTCTCGTTTCGGCTCACACCTCGACATCTTTGCTATCTCCAGGCCATGTTTCCCGTTCAGTTTGTCAGAGCGCTTCGGCCTAGTCTAACCTCCCCCTTCTCTCTCGCCATCTAGCAGTCCGCTCTTTCAACTCACCACTAATTTGCCCCGGCTTATGCCCGGCTTTTGCTTTCCCTTCCCTGGAGTGCAGGAGTTCTGAGAGTGTTTTTGTAGTAAAGTTTGATATCGCGACGATGTAAAGCCGGCTTGTGTGTAGCCGTATCGTTTCTCTAATGGGGAGGATTGCATTAGCAGGACATGCGTGCCAAGGATCTTGATCAAAGTCAGTGGCAGGGTCAGCCCCCGGCCCCCAACCTCCATGCGGCAAATCCCCCTGGGTAAGTGAGCAGCTAGCAAATCATTCATCATTCCGTAATGGCTCTGATCATTCCCGCTCCCCATCTCTTCACTTAAGGGCTTTTTTCCTTCGGATTCTCAATCACGGGATAGCGACACCTCACTGTCACACACTTGTATGCTTTCAGGCCCTGGGACACGTGTTCATGCATCCTAATCGTGCAGGCTGTATAGGATTCTATGACGTGGGGAGCTAAGGTTGGACAGAGCACTCTATTCAATTTCCTTACTTCCTTACTGCTTAAAAAGTAGGGATGGGCCATATATCTGTTCCATCATTGGATATTAACATCGGAGGTTATCGTTATTGGCTCGATATAGAAAATTTTGCCAATATTTTTTCTATGCTGCTCGTGTGTGCCCATGTGTCAATCCCAGTTTGTCCTCAGTGCATTAAATGTCCCTTTATTTTATTATTTTATATCCCACATAAATACATTTTTAAAATTTTCAGACAAAGGTTTAGTTTGTTTTCATACCTGACAGTTTCGACTGGTCACTCGCGGTCTTCCTCAGAGTGGTCACATGATGTGTCCAGTCAGCTGATTTAAACAGGTTTTGGTGTTGTCTTCCTCCCGGTGGAGGCAGGACGACAGCGCCATCTGCAGTTTGACTTCTTCAGGACAGTATTCCAGGTGTGTGGGACTAACAAAATTTGTTTAAAACTGCTGACCGGACATGTCACAGCAACATCACATGACCACTCTGAGAAAGACGGCTAGGGAGCAGACAGAAACTGTCAGGTATGAAAACAGAACAAACTAAACCTTTGTCTGGAAAAATAATCTATTAAAATAAATTAACGGGAGACCAGATGAACCTCTTTGGCCCACAGAAATATATTTTGTTATTAGTTTTACAAAGGTGAAAGTGGAGTAATATGTAAACTTTCCTTTAATTTAACCTAAGGTTTATAGGAACCTATCGGTATAAGCAAATATCGGTTATCAGCTCTCATCAAACCATGCTCATTAAAAAGGCAGACTATTTGAACACACTGGCAGCCCCAATCAACAGATGTTCTATTTCACAATACATTAAAGCATGTGAAAAAAGCTATCAGGAAAATGACTAATGATTGCAGGTCAGTTGTACAAAATGAAGCCATATACAGAACACATTTATATAGATGCTAATAGCTGTTAATTGTAGATACTGAGACAGATGTTACTAACTAGACAGGCTATGCGAAATAACAACTCAACAAAAGGTTAAAAGTGAACATCTGAAACATCGATTCAAATTCCAAAAGTTCTCAAGTTTTGGAAGAACCACGAAGTTACAATTACCTCACCTTCTTTAGAATTCCATGAATATGTACCTATAGTGTGAGTAGCTCTAAGTTCAAAAGGTCTGTGGAGAATTTTTATGTGTTGTATTTGTCATGAGCCTAGGCTGATTCAACTGGCACATCTACGCTTGTTTTAACTGGATTTTATATCAACTTCTGATTAAATTTTCCACAAAGTTATCCCCCTGCACATAAAAGTGTTGAGGTCTTGGCGGTACTTGACTGTCAGAACTGATGGCATACATCTCGCAACGGCAAATCAGGCTAGCTGTTGGCGCAGACTTCATTTGTTGCTGGGGAAAGGCGAGACATACAATCTGGCCTCACTCCCCAGAGAGTTGATGGGCGCTACAGGGGCTCATGAGGGTCACATGACAAAGATCTTGATTGGATCAAGGGTTAGAGGGGGAATGAGTTGAAACTACATGCGAGATGGGGGACCAGAGGAAGAAATAGAAACTTGAGTTGGGTTGGGTAGGGTTGGGCTATGGCATCATTTGGGAGTGGGAATTCAAGAGACTGACCATAATGAGAATGGGGATGGGGATAAGAACTGGGTTGGTTATCGACAGGCTCATTAAATATGTATTTCCAAAATTTCACACTGTGGCTATATTTTTTCCTGTATAAAGTTGTGTAGAAACAGTCGGCCTGTCACTATAATTACTATATCGACTTATCGTTCAATATATGGTAAATGGAACAATACTTTTTGGGGGTTGATATTTATCGTGGGTACTTTTTCTTTGTACTAATAGGGAACTTTTTGTTATTTTTCCGTACATAATATTTGAGCTGAAGAGCGTTGAATAAATAGCTTATATGACTCATTACAGATACAAACTAGTACCAAAGCACTAAACTATTTAAATCTGCTATTTATTTATTGATTGTAGTTCAGATTTTTTAACCATATTATACATTTTGAATAGTTTTTTGAGGGAATAAATCTAATTTATTTAAGTTATTGTATCAGTGGCATGAATTAGTTTCAGTATCACCGTTTATCGTCTATATTTCCTTCAGCAATCTATCGCACTTCAAAATTTGTTATCGTGACAGGCCTAAAAAACAGTATAGTTATAGTTGTAGTCAATTTTCTTCCCACCAATTTCCAATTTAAAAATGAATGAAATGAACTGCCCAATAATACTCCACAGCAGACACCAGATTTGAACATTTCCACTATTCACTCAAAGGACGTCTAACCAACCTATGATTCACATATTATAATGAATTGTAAATGATGTTCTCACTATGACTGTAACTCTAAAATTTGAAATTGTAACATCTCTATATGGCAGTTTTATTGGATCTATTAAGGGTACATGGTTACTTTTTACATGTAATATGACAGCTGGACTGGAAAACTGTAATTCCACAGTATTTCCAGATGAATTCCTTTTAAGGCTGTCTGCATGTGGAATACCTAACTTGTGGCTAATACTCTGAATAGACGACTGAGTTTATATTCTAGACTGACCGCTAGATTATCCATACAAAACATGTCATAGGGTGTCACATCATTTGGACCTTGGCTCTGACTTCCCCTTCTCCCTCCTGCTCTGGCATGCATGAGGTGTGCAGTCCAGTGCCAGTGCAGAATTGCCAGTATGTTATCATTCAGGAACTGTAGTGACACGAGGAGAAATGAAAGAGGACGCTATAACTGACAGAATGCAAATGTGTCACAGGTGTCTGGATGCGGACAGAATGAATGGCAGATGAGGTGTTTTCTGTTTGCCTTATAGAAATACTGTGACAGAAGTTACCCAAATCGCCCAACAATTTCACCGCTCCTCTCATTGCTAACACAGAAAATCTAAGTCTTTTCTTTCCTTGTCAATCTCATTCTCGTCCCTCTCTACCAACCTCATGGCTATAATGGCCTTTTTTTTTTCTTTTTCGAAAATGAAATCTAACAAATCACCATTTTCCTCCAAACCGCAGCTTGCTGTTTTCTGCATACACTGTGTTACCGTAGCAACAGGGCAATAACTCATCCCCCTGCTGTCTAGTGCGAGGAGCGGTGCATGAATTTGGCATGACATGCGAGAATTGGGGAGATGGTTCCAGCTCGTACCTGTGCTGTTGGACGGATTTGGTTCATGGATTCGGATTTGGAAATATATGTGCATACAGAGGGAAGTATAATGCTGTGTATGCAATGGTGATGGGTGGGCGGCTGGCAATGACTGACTTGTGTTTTCTAGATGTTGGGGACATTTAAAAATCTCTAATTATGTCCGCTACTGCTACCTCATTTATGGAACAATTATTACAATAGCTGACATATGCCCGTATTCAATTCCCATTATAACTGGGAGGATATATTATCATAATTGGCAACATGGAGTACACTGTGTTCTTTAATTTTGAGAATAGAATATAATTTGATTCAACTATATACAGATAAAATTATATTTTTTTCCTGTCAAAACCAATCCACTATTTATTCATAAGATATTTGAACTGCCCCCTCAAAGACACAAATTTCATCATTTACATTGTATTATTTGCATAAATGTCTCAAAATAAATGTGGCAGTAAATTGAAATGTACTGTTTTTACATTTGGCTCAGTGTCCCATTGTTATCAGAACTGGTTCTATTGTCCCCTGTGGTCCGTGGAGAGGACGTGTTCCACATTACTCTTGAGAGGGATGAGCTGGTGTTTGCTTTGACCCCGCGTTCAGACCTGTCTGTTTATCCCGTAGATTAATATGCTCTTCAGGACGTCCTGCGGCTATCTCTGGACTCTGAAATGTCTCTTTTGGTGATTTCTGCCTCTGCTGTTCCTCTTCATTTACCTCGTTTATCAGTTTGTTACACACATAAATAATGGATGAGGGATCTGGTTGCCTTGGCGACACGCCAAGCTCATCATTGTCATGCACTTCACTTTTTCTTTGCCAAAAAATAGACTCCTCCCTATGACCCCATCCCCTCTCTGTCACTTCTGACCGAACACAGTTTGAAGAAAGACTCTGTGGTGCTAATGCAATGTAAATATATACATAAACTCAAGAAACATGATTCATTCATTATATTCTCCCCTTCCATTAATAGCACATTATGCAGGCTTGTGACTTGTGTTTTTTGATTCCCTGAGAGTTATGAGATCTATAGGCCATCACACTCTGAAGTCGCTGGTGTGAACCATGTGTTAACAGGCTTTGTTCATCTGCAGTTGATATTTTTGTAACAGATGAGGCGACGCATTAGCCCCTCTAGGCACTATCACATTAATTAAACACTTTTTCGGTAACTTGTGTTCATTCATAATCTGTTTATGTAAAGCAAAGTGGATGAATAAGTAAGTTTGAGATTAGCCTGGAAGGACAAATTCAGGCAGATGCACTCTTAAAAACATTCCAGTATACCCTATACACTCTGTTCAATGAGTGTGACTTTTTGACATCTGGTATAAATGGTGGGATATTGCTAATTACTCCACACACTTCTATTTCACTCCCAAGTCATAGGATGTGATAAGCCATTGGTAGATTTTTAACCATACAAATGCACTTTACCATGAAGTACTTTTCCCTACTACTCCTTTACTATTCACTATCCTTGCTAAATCGCTTTACATATCATTTTAACAATCAGCAAAATGTGCTCTCTTTCGACAGTGCATTCGTTGCTATGTAGCCACCTGTCATCTGTTCCTCTGTATTGTCCTCATCTGACAGTAGAGACCGCATCAGATCTAGGAAGACGCCAAATTAAATTTTCTTTTCTGAAAGAAATCAATAACCTCTTTTGTTGTTAGCAAAAAAGCTGATTAAGTGAATGCTAGAGAACTTATTGAGCGGCCAAATTAGGAAGGATTATTTGCAAGTGCATTGGTGCTCTTAAAATGTAGTGGAATTGTGTCCCAGAACAGCCCCCTCGGGTAATATATGGTCACAGACTGGAGCACTGTCTCTCTGATACTATATATTGGACCGTTGGGACTCTTTGGATTCGGAGAAAGTTGGACTGCAAAATGAAAACTGCAAGAAGATGAGAAGTATAAGGTGTAGAGTGGAACATTTATAGCTTAAGTATGGGATAACTCTAGGTTGTGTTCACTGTTCAAGGTCTATGTTCTCAGAAATACTAGCTTTTTCTGTTTCAAATATAAAAATGTCACCTTGTTTATCATTAATATCGTTGTAATTATCGCAGTTATACAATTAAGTGTACTGGGATTAAGGAACAGGACCGAAATATGTAGATCATGAAAAAAGAGTTGCAATTATATAAATAAATAAAATGTTTCTGATTTGTTTTTGGTTGACAGCTATTTTCACAGGTCAAGAGTAACTGTGCGTAGAAGATATAGGCATGTTTAAGTTTTAGGCTAAATGCAGAAAAGTATCCATTTATGCTTTTGCTTGTTTGCTTGATTTTTTGCATTACATCACTGGAATCCACTGACCCACAATACTTAGGGCTACTGCAACCAATCCCTCTGAGAAATTGAGTTTTTTTCCCTGCTCTGCCCCAGCTTCAGATGGAATGATACTTTATTGATCTCTGCGGCTGCCTTCTCCTTTGTCCATCTCGTTAACAGCGGGGTCAAAGGTCATGCTCCCTGATGGCGCCTCACTCGTGGGTTGATAGTACGACACTGCATGTTTGTTTTCACTTTAAAACTATGATTCTGTATCGGCAGGTGTAGGAAAGTACTAAAGATGCTCGCTGGGACGGTTCTGAATGAAATATCTGGAATAACTCCTCGATTTACTGCGTTGTCTCTCTGGCGGTATATTTTAACAGTCCATCGCACTAACCCGCCAGCATCTCATGGCATTTGAAGGATACATTTGCCATTACATTTTTCCCTATGATGTCTGAGAATGCCAAGCCATTACCAAGTCCCTGCAAAAAGTGTGTCTTTGGCTGTCATTGCCGGAAAGAATAGGAAGCAGCTAGAATAGAGTCTGACAGCCAGGACAGAGAAGGGCATATTATGGGATGTCTGGCTACATGTTTGTAATGGTCCTCTATCATGACCCAGCACTATAGTGAGCAACCTATGACAGCAGCTCCACTAACCCAGCACCAAACCAGTCCCCCACTCTCTGTTAAAGCTTCCCGAGGCTGCACACAATGGGGAGAGCTAGACAGGAAAGCATGTAGCGGTAATGTTGTGTTTCATTGTAATCTGTATCTGACAAAAGCCTTACTGTCTATGGGTTTCAGAAAGATGGGAAATTAGGACCGTTGCCATAGCGATTAACAATTTAAACCAAAATGTTATCCATCCTTTGAATGGGATAAGTCCTCAAAATGTCACGTATAACAGGAAGCAGAAATCCATGAATAGCCTCCTTTCTGTTAGCCTATTCATTGGTTTCAGAATGATGAAATGTTGTCATAGCAATTAACACTTCAAAACAAAATGCTACGTCTTTTGTATGGTCAACCATCCTCAAAATGGCACCAACAGGAAGCTGAAACCCATGAGAAGGACACAAATGTATTAGTGGGAAGCGATCCACCAACCCACCAGTTAGGGGGCATTCTGCTTGATTTCCTACATGAGGTATTTTAAAATGACTTTCAATAGGTTTACTTTATGGTCAGCTTTGTGCACCACTCATATACAGAAGCCTCCTCGGTCATTCCCTGGCCGCCCCATTCCAAAGAGAGGCATTCCTTTTACAAGGTAACATTCTTACAGTAATTACCTTAATGTACCGGCTCTCCAATAAAACCTAATTTGCCCTGCCTTTCAGGAGCCCACACTCGGCAGTGATCTTGGACAATGTCCCACCCGCCACTCTATGTGATTGGTTACACTTAGGCGAAATAGCATTTAAGTGCTGGAATGAGAACAGAACCTGATTGATTTCTTACTACTTATTATTTATAATGTCTTTTACTGTTGAGAAAACCGAATATAAATCTTGATATTGGATTGTCCTTCCCACAGAAAGGCACCAATCATCCAGATTATTTCAAAGCTTGGAGACACACTATATCTATGGAACAACAACTAAAGTCTTCTCCAAGCATTAGTAAAACAAACTGTTATTTCTAATGCCAATGTCAATGCTATTTCTATAGAACATTTACAACAGCAGCTGCCCAAAGTACTTTACATGCACGATGAATGGTAAAAAACAGCAAACCAAAACAGAGCATACATTAAGATAAGTACATATATAAAAATACTATAAATGTACAGCTCAACTGGTCCTAAAAGCCAAAGCAAAGAAAGGGGTCTTAAGAGCAGATTTAAAAGTCTCTAGAGAGGGATCAGCTCTGCAGAGGTAACCTGTTCCACAGCAAAGGCCCTGTCACAGCCACAGAAAAGGCCCTATCACCTCACGTTCTCAATCGAGATCTGGGCACATTTAATAAAACCTGGTTTTCTGACCTCACCGATCTAGCTGCGAGATAAGGTGATAAGAGCTCAGTCAGATTTGCCAAATAACAGCTGCCCTATGTTCTAAAGCAGCTTCCATTCTGAAATGTAATGTACGTTTAGAATTATCTCTATTTTATGTATGCCTTTTACCATAACATTTATTTACATTTAATAGGGATGGGACAAGATCTCGTGCCACAAGATCTCGCAAGACAAAGACCGTGCACACATGAGGAAAGTTATCTCGTGAAAATCTTTCTGATGTGTTTACTCGGACAAAAAAACTTTAACTTTGGCGATTTACATCTCTTTAGACGCTGTAGTTCCAAAAGCAGTGTTACTTTGAAAGCAAAAATATGACATTTGGTAAATCATAAATGATGGGGCCAAAATTTGAAATGAACTACAATTTATTTAAAACAAATTATGTTTTGTCATTATGTCATTCTCGTGGACACAATCTCGTGTCTTGTCTTGTGAAAATTGTGTCTTACTGATACTACTAATATTCAGTGTTTTATGTTGCACCACATCGCTGAAGCAAATTCCTACTTTATAAATGCATTCTCTGACAACAAAGGTTTTTCTGCGCTTGATGTCAATGAACCTTCAGTATTTCCTGTTATTCTCCTCCCATCATATGCACACCACATGGCTTAAGCCTTGTGTGCGCTTGGCATATTTACACGTGTCATTAAAAGCTTTCAATTCTGATCTGAACAAATAAAATCCTCCCAGTTTCTGAATCCACTGCTGTAGTTGGGTCATTTCATTTTCCTGTCCGTGATTGCACAACACGGACCCTCCATTTCATCACAGGCACATGTTGTCATTAGGCCCGCTACTCCCTACCAACCCAGTCACACTTCAAACCCTTTCAAAATCAACCAGAATTATTTACCAGAGAAAATGGACAAAATGGAGGAGGGTTCATGCAATATCAGTCTTGAGAAAATAACTTCTGTGATCTGTATCTGACAAAACCCTTACTATCACTAGGTAATTAAGACCGTTGCCATAGTAATCAACAATTTAAACCAACATGTTATATCCTTCAATTGAGATAAGTCCTCAAAATGTCACATATGACATGAAGCAGAAATTCATGAATAGCCTCCTTTCTGGCAGCCTACCCATGGGTTTCAGAATGATGAAAAGTTAGGACCGTTGTCATAACGATTAACAATTCAAAAATAACTTCTGATTAGCAATATAAATAATGTGTAGGTGTTACAACAAGAGAATCGGCAATTATCATTCCCGGTTTGCGCTGGAAACGTGTGGATCCAAGTGGAAGTTCTGCCAGCATTCAGCGAGAAGCAGAAAAACATGTAGGAGAGGTTCATTACTGTAAAGACACATACAGGATGAAGAGGTTGTCACCACTGGCTTTGATGTTACAATGCAGAGAAGCGACAATACATGGAACAATCAAAGTTATGCATATGTTATGTTTAACAATAGCATGGTTGTTGATGCCAGGGAGGGATTTATTCTTCAACCTTTTACAATAGAGGATTCTATAAATTTATTGTGTATAGCTCCTTAATATTACAAAGTAGGCTATTCCCAAGTTCCATACAACCAGTGTAAGGCAGTATTTAAAGGGCCTATATTACACTAATGTTGTTTCTTCATCAAAAACATACCTGGAGTCTTGTTTTGTTTCATTCACACATGTTTACCACACATCCGTCTTACCAGGGCAAAGCATGTGGGTGGCAGTGTCTTAGCAGATGCTGACCTAGGAGTGTGAGGGCCCCAGAGGGGCCCCGTTCTAAGGTGAGCTCAAGGAAGTGAGTCCAGGAACTTTTTTTGAGGTGAAGCAGGTCTTCTTTATAGTTGCCAACATCCTGTCGTAGGTCACTGATGTAGTGATCAGGAGATATCTTCTCTCTGCTTTTCTCCACCGGGGTTACCATATTAAGACAATTGTACATCTTGTCTGTATATTTGCACTTTGCAGGTGAGGCGTCAAATGAAACCACAGCCTCCCACAATGTCCGGTTAGATGCGGAACAGACTGCACTCAGCATGTTTTGAAGTTGCATGGCCTATTAGGACCACAGGTCAACCAAGAGGGTATTCCGCCTTGTGGTTATATGACGTATATGTAAACATCAGGTTCCTATAGGACTTATATGGAAACATTAGGTTATTTCCAGCTTTTGCAAAGCCATACACATGGTTTGCAATTTTAAGTTAACTTCGT
The DNA here is from genome assembly GCA_000787095.1 of Periophthalmodon schlosseri. Classification (NCBI taxonomy): domain Eukaryota; kingdom Metazoa; phylum Chordata; class Actinopteri; order Gobiiformes; family Gobiidae; genus Periophthalmodon; species Periophthalmodon schlosseri. The sequence continues at coordinate 58,122 of KN485679.1, forward strand.
ATGAAACAGAGTGCATTACTGAAATAAGCAATATGAAATACAATCACATTATTGAAATGAAGTACATACAATATGAAATATGAAAATGATTTATAAATCAAACAGCAAACTGAGTTCCACCAATTGGCAGTCTTCTCAACAACAGAATTCAATTTTCTTTTGCGCTGGAACCTATCTCGACGACTAAGGGATTACGCAGACATTGATAAAGATGCTGTGATGCCTTATAATGTATAATTATGTATAAATATCCGTATATATCCATTGATTAAACTTGTAAGGAGAGTTGGATTTTTCCGTTCTGGCGCCCTTCCAGTGTGGGCAGCAGTAGCGTATCCCTGTGGCTTTAGCATTGTTAACATTTAAATTACCACGTAGTCCTGACTCCTTCACATGGCCTCGAGCTAATCATTCGGACTGCACTGTTCCTCTGCCTACTCACAGCTGCTCAAGATACACTTATACCGCCACTAAAATAGCATCATTATATACTGGACAACAACGGAGGTTTATGCATAATAATCTAAGTCAACAATAAGGGTAGTCGTTGTTTTTCAGAGTAGACAAGATGATTGGCAAGGACACTAAGATCTATAAATAACACAATTATATAAAGAGTTAGCTTAAATAATGCCTATATGGTTTAATAAACAGTTTCTATATATACACACATTTACAGATACTTCCAGCACAGGTACACGGGTGAATTGGTGGCCAGCCTGTCGTGAATTGGCCACTATTTATTACAATTACAATTTGGAGGCCATTGTCCAGCCCAGAGTAGACCTATTTCATGCACAATGACGGAAAATGAAAGCTCATTTCAATGCTGAGTTTCTGAGTTTGAAAACTGAGTAGTGGAGGGTTGTCAAGATGCGTACTAAATCAATACAAAAACTAAAGTAGATACTTATTTAAGCTGGTATCCGTACTATGAACGGCCTTTTTCAGAGGATATTGAGAAATGATTCTGTAAAAAAAAAAATTATAGTTTTAAATGTTGTGTAAAAATATGATAATATGGGGATGGTAAGATATAAGTTCACCATAGGACTAGTTTACAAGCTTTTTTCTTTCTAATAAAATCAAGTTTAAAAAATCGGATCATGACAATAGGTAGAAGGCTCTTGGGAGTTGCAGGTATGTGTATCCCTGTGTAGGTAAATTAGTTTAACATATCTACCCAGCCTTATAGACTTTACATGTTCTCTGCCCACATCCATGCTAGGTTAAAGCTTTGCTGGAGCGATGCCATGTGGAAGGCTGTTTCCCCGGTGGTAATGAGCGGTCATCACCAGTGCCCTGCTGCTGTCCCCTCTCTCCCCTCTGGTATGGGGGGCAGGGGGGCTTGGCTCAGTCCCAGTGACAGATGGGGTGGTTGGCTCTAGACTCACATCTGTATCATCCTTCAGCTCTCTCAGACTCTCCTTCTCTGCAGGAGCCTGTCAGGGCCAACCACTCCTCGCATCCACTCCCCACTCTCAGCTTCCTCAACGACTGTGGCAATTGGCTCCATATGCCTGCCACATGGACCAGCGCACTCTTGTCTAGCACTGCTGACAAAAATGAAGATTTTAGCAGAATATTTCACTTATTTTATGTCACAAAATAAGGCTAATTGGCGAACGATATATGAAAAGTAGGGTTGTCAAAGGTACCAATGCCCAGATATTAAAACGAGTATGTAAATGAGATATCCCTTTGAACAAGTATCAGTAATAAAAAGGGTTTCAAAAACACACAGTTGGACATTTTTTAATGATTTTAGAATGCATTTGATCTATTTGAAAATTGCATTGCATGAAATGTACGTTTTTCTTTAATTTTTGTGGTATTGAAATCTGCATCAAGTATTGAGCCTTTTCATTATTAAAACAGAGTTGGAACATTTAGTATTGTGACAATGATTAAAAGATCAACCAGTTCCCAAATGCCCTTTCTATCATCAATTTCACAATCTATATGTATCATATTTGACATAGGGACTCTATGGGATAGGGATTCTGTAAGGGACAAAAAATACAACAACAAAAAAATAAAAATAGAATCAATCTTACCGACTTGGTTGTCAAAGTTCCCATGTTCCAGTCTATCCACACCTTGTTATTGTGCATCGTGTGTGTCACTTCCATCACTTCCCTGTCTCTAATTATTTCCCTGTCTGTGCCTGTCCATTAGAATAATACCTGACATGGCTGTTAGATAGGAAGTATGGGTGCTGAAGGCCTAAATAAACTTGGTGAGCCAGCACGGCACCAAGGATATTACATCCTGTTCTCATTATTGTGGTGGGTGGCGTTGTGCACTGGGGCTGCATAGGAAATCATTTGCTGCTAATAAGTAGTTACTCAGAGTTGAATGAGTGGGTCTTCATTTAGAACAGGGCTGGAGAAGGATGGAGGAGTTTGGTGGAATGGTGGGCGGGCAGGCAGGCTCGGAGAACATCAACCCCGAGGCGAAAGCTGGCTCTGGAGCTGAGGAGGCTGCCATTTTGAATTTGTGATGGGCAGAGCGACCATGGACAGGTCAGGGAGCAGGCCCAAGGCTAATGCCACACTGTGAGCCGGGCCAGCAGTGCGGAGATACAGACGCGTGGGATGGTGATAGTGGTGGTTTGAAAATATGGGCAGAAAATGACCAAAACAAACTAATTCATTCATTAAGAGAAACAGAACATTTCAACTTTTTTCTGAATTATGTTTGAATAATAAAATGTGCCATAAAACAGAATAAACTTTCAGCAAACCCAGTAAAAATACATCTGATCAGTGAGAATGCATTAAATCTTGGTCCATGGTTGTGTGCTCACTACTGAATTGTGCAGTTTGGCTGGTTAGAATTGTTGTAGAAATATGATGTTAAAGGTCACTGTCACTTTTCTTGTGGAGGGTCTGTCACAGGCTTGTCTCCACGGGGATATGATTACTTGGAGACAACCAGGTGACTCCACCAAGCCAAATTGCAGGTCGGATCTGTGGAGTGGCCAACCAGCTTGCAGTAAGAATACATATTTTTCAAGGTATTTTCGAAAACCTGTAGTTGATAAAAGCAGGATAGATAAGTTTACATACTGTGGAACAACTCCATGGAGACAAGCAGATGACAGGCCATTCACTTGTAAAGTTACATTCTGCATTCTGCATCTTTAAATACGTCTGGTTTGATAGTATTACATTTGGTTATTTATGCTGATTTGGTTGATATTTGCTTGATTATTTTTATAGATTTTGGATTTAAAAAATGCTTTATCAGTTCATTCACTGCTCAATAACCTTCTCACCGTTTGTGGGTCTCTGTGGTAGGCACCATGCATTGTTGTTATTTAATTACCATATTTTCCGGACTATAAGTCGCACTTTTTTCATAGTTTGGCCGGGGGTGCGACTTATACTCAGATGCGACTTATATGTGAAATTATTAAAATATATAATTTCACATCTTTGTTATTGTCACACTGACAACTGTGCGAGGGCACTCTAGGCTTGTGTACGAGTATGACAGCCACGCTGCACTTCATCTACTTCCAGAGCAGGCAGAGTTGTTCAGAAGCAACACTGAGGATGAAGAATTCAATGGATTTAGTGATTTGGAGTGAGATTGAGAGTAAACTTGTTAGCTTGTTTTTTATGCTTTATTAATTAATTTTCTGATATATGTTATAATGTTGTTTCCTCGTCAAAAACATACCTGGAGTTGTGTTTTGTTTCATTCACTCATGTTTAACACACAAACCCTGAATATTTAGGCTGAGTTCTTCTCTCAAACTGAAAACACTCTGCTCCACCTTGTGACGTCATGCGGTAATACAAGAAGTGGTCCCCTGTGTTTTTAAACTCCATACACTGTCACTAGCATTTGGAAAACTACCACTACATGACATCACAAGGTGGAACAGAGCATTTTGAGCTTTGGTAATGTAGACAGACTAATAATAAAGGATTACTGAAACGTGTGATGTAGACAGCTAATAATAAAGGATTACTGAAACGTGTGAATGAAGCAAAACTCCAGGTATGTTTTTGATGAGGTAACAACACGTGGCTTAAAGCTCACAAGAGTCAATTTTGTGTAATATAGGGCCTTTAGAATGAATTTCTCTTTTATAAGTCTAATCAGTGTGGACTTCCATCTATGTTATTCTCACACGGAACCAGAACTGGGCCGATATGAGTCACAAAGTGCGGCTGCTCCTTATGGGAACTCGCATTCACACTTACATCAGACTTGCACAACGTTATCATCATTCCATGACCACAAATAGTCCTGTCATCAAAGCACCACTCGGACTTTGATGCCCACTCTTCACTGCTCTAAACATGCACGGCCTTCTGTTGGCGAGGGAAGAATGATCAAGTGTGGTATTAGCATATTAGCAGCAGATTTTGAAAAGGGATACAGGCTAGTAGTGATGGGCAGAACGAAGTCAGTTTGATGGGTTGAAAGTAAGGTTAGCATGAAACTGAAGCTAACCATGGCAACTAAACCAGGCTTAATTTTGTGTAATTTAACAGGGGTGATAAAACATGCCTCAAGTCACCATCCATGTGTTTTCGTTCTAAATTAGGCTGATGAACTTGCACTGACACTCTGTTATCGCTAGCAGTCATTTCAGTAACTTGTTAAAATGATATCAAATCTAATTGTCACCGATAAGTGCCTTGATAGGATCTTGTTATTCAATTAAAAGGCAGACGCTTTCATTAAGTCTGCCAATGTTGGAATAATAAGTACTTGATTTTTATAGTAGTACAGCCAAGAAAAAGCCGCCTTTTTGTGATTGAATTAGTTGTTATTTGTTTGGTAATTTTTTTGTGAATGCCATATACCAAAATAAAGTTTTTAATGATTATGATGATTATCTTTTAATTTCTACAGTGTACATGATCTATTGCCAAATTTCTAGGGCTGTAGTCCTAGTGGTTTTCATAATCTCGAATGTGATGATGTCATAATCCCAGATGAGGGGCAAGAGCCAGATTTACTTATTAATTACATTGTACTTTTCTATCAAATATCCAAAAGGTAAATTCACAAATGTTGAACTTGATGATTTCTTTTATTCACTAGACCCTAGAACTTGCTATGTTACAAGAAAGATCTGAATTTTAACAATGCTGATTCTAGCTGCCCCCCCATCTGTATTAAGTGTGATTGGCCTGTAGAACGTTGTGATGTCATCTGAAACCCAGCAATAGCAGAAAGGAGAGGTGAGTGAATTAGATGAAGATTTGGTATTTTTGGTATTTATATATAAAAAGGCAGATTAAACTCAAGTTTAATTTATTTTGCAAATACAATGTACATACATTTCTACTTCTTTTTCTGCATAAATTGTTTGGTTTTTTTTGTATGAACTCCTTGTGAGTGCAGTCTGGGTCAGATACATAGAGATACGTAATAGTTTAGAGGTTTTTGCCACGCCCACTTTTTATTTGACTAATTGATCAGCAGGATATGTCTTTAGTCAACCAACAATTTCTTTACTTGACTACAGCCCTACTAATTACCCACATTGAAAAATACAGTACATACTTTTGAGTACATCTTTTGAGCGGTTCCTTAACGTGAACGGCTGGAACCGGATCTCAGTTTTGGAAAGAGCCGAAATCTCTTTCTTTCTATTTTATATGCATTTTTATCCTGATTAATGCTGAACTAACACAAGAATCAGCACAGAAGCAGAGCAGGTGACACAAGTGAGCGCTTTATGCACAAAAAAAACATAATTGGCATCATAATAACAGTTATTTAAAAATACATATTATTATAGTAGTGAAACCTTTTATTTAGATTTTGAGTGATTTCAAAGGGTAAACACACTTCCACTCTCAGTTTGAACCATTTTAAACAAATCTAAGGCTTCACTCATTTCTTTCTGTGATTAGTTTGTAGATAAAATGGGTTCTTATGTCGGCATTTGTCATGTAATTAAATATAAAAAGAGCCAGTCTTTTGAATGGCTCTTTGACATGTACCGATCCTTAACATTCGGATCCCACAAAGGAGCGGAAAGTCCCATCACTAGTACACAATGCAACAATGAAATAAGTACTTTTAGATACTTTAGTACTCGTCTAGCAAGCAATACATTATAAAAAAAAACATGTATAACAATGAAAATGACATGACCCTATCCTTTAGGTTCATACTAAATTGTTTCAATTTAACAAAATAGCAATAAGTTCTTTATAGTGTCATCTCTTAACAAACTTATACTTTACTTCCCTTCCAGCACATCACTCCTGAACTGAACCAATTTGCAAAAAGTGTTTTTACTATGTTATACTTGTAATCCACATTCTGCCAACTTTCACAGCTTGTCAGGCCTATTCTGAGTTTAACATTACGCCGTAGACTGACACTGTCTTCACACAAAGCAGTCTAATAATGTCCTCAATAATGAGTCTACATAACTCATTTTCACCTTGGAGACAGAACAGCTCCTTAAATTTACACTTGTCTGAAGTTATTATGTGAGATCTGATAAACGTTCTCAGCGGACGATATGTCAATGTTACAATCTCTTCTCACACTCAAAAACACCACGCCCTGCGCTACGGACCCAAATCAAATTCGATGTCTGATTTAGTGCAGTTCTGAAGATATTTTCAAGATGTTGACTTTTTAAAAGCCCACCCCCACCCTTTTAGCTCGAGACCCCAGATAATCAAGAGGTTAATGGCAATAGCGTACACAGCTGTGAAAGCCGTGACCTATAATGACGGGGGATGTCTGGCAGTGTGTTGGACTGTGCACTAGTCTATGGAGTTTGCCCTGATTGCAGTTAATGCGCTGGTGAGAAGATTGTCCCACCTGCTGCTATAACACATCGCTGCTGCAATGGGCGACCAGGCGGACTGCACGGCTCGATGCACACCAAGAATCCAACATGGCGCCCCCTGTCCAGCATCGTTTTAGCACTTTGGCTTGGTCTTGGGAGTTAAGCCTAATGGCCACTTAGTTGAGCAATGGCATCTTATTCAATCACAATTATTATAGGAGAATCCATGGAGTGACTTAACTGGAGTTTTGGCATGGTTTGCTTTTTTCTATGAATTCAGTGTTTTCATAAATTAAAAAAAATGTATGTGTATATGTATATA
>KN485680.1:6014-30452 GCA_000787095.1 Periophthalmodon schlosseri
GGTGCGACAGAGCTGCTCTAGTGACACTGGAGCAGTGACTGTGACTCACTCAGAAATGGGGCGATAGTCTCAACATGAGGGTCACGGCCCGGCTGTAGCTCATTAGCCAGGTCAGAGGAGCAGGTCCTTGAGTAAACGCATGCTTATCTGTACCTCTGTGCTGTGGATGACAAAGAGCATCACAGGAGGAGCGTCTTGTGTGTTTGACGGAGACACTGAGCTGAATGAGAACAGATGGAGATGTGCTCTTTAATTAACCCTGCAGAATCACAGGGCTGAAAACAGGCCTCGGTCCGTGAATAACACCACTCTGCCTCAGTGTGTGTGTGTGAGGCTGTTGTGGTAGTAGCCGGAGCATCGACCCATTCCCCCCATCCCCCTTCCCTAGAGCGGGGCGTTTTATTTCTCATTAGCGGGCGGCAAACTGCTGGGGGATGAAATTTGCTAACAGGAATTAAAAGTGCATTAACACATCTGAGAGATTCATTTCTGCTAATAGTTTTATTAGTGCTTTGACCTTTCAGTTCATTAGAGGACTGTAAGAGGGAAGGGGAGACAAAAGGCTGGATAAAAGAGGTACAGTCGGGGAAGTCCGGTTGAAATACTCGTAGCACCAAATGGTTCATTTTACTTTTAAAGTTAAGCTTACATTTCAGTATCCCACTGGAAGAGAAACAGTCAGCAGTGATCAGAATGGACATTTTAGTTAAAGGAGCTAAAGCACGGAGCAATAACTAAACTGGAGAATAAACAAGGTGTAAATGCTGCCAACTTACTGCAACTCATTGATGGTATTTTTAAAAGATATCAAAGTTTTGCACAAAATAACATCATAGCGTGTTCAGTAGATGAACTAATTACTATGGTATGAATGATTTTAGACGTGTGCAACTGCATGTAAATGTATAAATTCAATAGAAGCTTCCAGGGCTTCTCAGTGATTCTCTAACATATCTGTGGGCCGCCCGCCACTCACATCCCTCTACTCAATTACTGGAATTTATAACGCATTGTTTTTCAGGTCTGTTAGCACTTGAGTGTATCACTTATCCAGCCAGTTAATTGTTTATGAACTGCACCCTCCCCTCTCTAATGAAGTCAGAAAGCCAAGAAAAGTGCAAGGCGTGTGACTAGAATGGCTGAAGGGGAATAAGTCACAATAGTCAACTGTGTTTTAACTGCAAAGTTGTCCTATCAAAACCAACCCAGTCTCCACAAATGTCCTCCTCAGATGCACCAGATAGAGAGCAAGAAGATAGAAAGAAAATTTAACAAAGCAGAGGGGGCTTTCTAAGGGGGAATTAATGTTGTTTTCTTTCTGTTTTATTGGAAAGCAAGTGAGGCAAGTTACAGTGCAATTTGCTTTCCCCTGTTCCCTATAATTAGCACCTTACAGAAATGAAATAACATTGACGAGAAGGTCAATAATCCTGATCTATAGTGAAATTAATCCTGCTATCGACACAACAAGCAAACAGTACAATTAAGAGCAGAGGGGGGAGAGAGTGGAAAGTAAACGCTGGGGCGCAGGGCTGAGCAATAGGATGTGTTTTATCTCCTGGGTTCACTGTGCTGAAATCCTGTGAAGCTTTCTAATTAATTCATCTATTGTTAATGAAGGCAAAGCGAGGAACCAGGGATTATACATGAGCAGAGGAAGCAACACAATTAGAGATACCAGGAGAGTGATGGCTTTTTTAACTTGCTGTTACTGCCCTGTTTAGTTTACTTTACTTTAGTCATTGGAACAAATTAAAATATTTAGAAAGAAACTCTGAATTAGGGCTTTGCTGTACTTTCTATAGATACTTTATACTTACTAGTAGAGACATTCGGGTATAGGGTGTACAGATTCTCAAAATTAAAAACTAGGACACACCCGGGTTAGGGTGGTTAGTAATAATAAAATTGTGAAAACTGCTTGTGATTCTCGACTCACTTCTGAGTTGGTATATAATCTGAGAGACTTCTGTCAGTGTAACCAAGTAGATTCTTTTGTGTTCTGGCCATGTTCAGGCACAGTTTTCTGTATTTTGGCTGAATAAATGACAATATATTCCCCTCTTCTCTGTTCGTTGGAGGATATCAAATTGGTCAAAAATAGGGACACCTAGGACATTTCTTGTATAAAACTGGGACAAATCAATGGTTTTGGATAAATCTACTGGTACAGGGGGAACAGGGCTTAAAACTGGGACTATCCCGGGTAAATAGGGACGTCTGGTCACCCTATGCTGGAAGGTATCAAAGTTACAGCTATAATTACAGCTGTCTAATATTAATAGAATGAAAATTTAACTGCCAAATGCCAATACCAATGCATTTATGTTTGTAAAGGTTTAAAATTCATGGTAAGCATTTTTCTCCCTAATATTTTTCTGTTTGTAGTGGACAATCTAATAATAATAAATAATTGCATTTTAAATTGTGATTCTAATTTAATTGCAGCTCCAGAAGCAGCTCTTTTCTCCCAGTCTTTGCTCTAGCTCAAAGACAAGCATCCTTGAATCAATCAAGTGTAAACAATCCATGATGCCTGTGCCAACTGCAATGGTCCCATCTTTTCCAAAACATGCCTGAAAATCTCTGTCCTGTCAGGCTTCAACAAATGATCCAATGCCAGTAACTGAAGGGGCATGGCGTCGTTTCCGGCTGAGTAGCTTTAACTGGCGTGGGGACTGTCCCGGGTACAGAGGGGAGCAGAGGCCGACAGTACCATGGTGCATCCGAGCGTCAGAGGGTGAAGAAGGATTGCCTTTCAAGAATTACGAGCCATTAAATCAGGGCCTGGAAATCTCAAGGTTCCCCAAGACTGCTGCACAAGGAATCTAGGCTGGAGAAATATTGTTTATGGTTTAAAAGGCATGCCGATGGATTTATAAAAGAAACATTCATCATTGCAGGAAAACGGAACAAAACATTCTGGAAATAAATACTCACTCTATAGGTATACTTGTCACCCAGACAGCACAATAACAAGTGAATTGGGAGGGAGATCCTTCATTTGTTGGCAGCTGGCCCCAAACATGCGCTGTGTGGCTCTCCCCCCGTGCTGCTGGCCACACCGTAGCTCATCTTTGAAGGCATTTATAGTGAGGATAATTTGCATTACCTTTTTAATATATTATATATTCTTGGTGGAGAATTCTGGTGAATATGGACTTGAAATGCATGAAGGAGCTCCATGGATTACCACAAGATGAAGTACACCAGTGTGCGAGTGAAACAAAATACAACTACAGGTAAGTTGGCAAAATAGGATAGTATATAGAACCACTGCCATCGCTGGATCCACATCCATGTGTTCTTATACAGATGTTGGACCTTCAAATTATGTGGTTGATCATGATTTATGTTTTTTCCACAGAAATGGATAAATAGGAAATCTTTATCTTGCCAGACATAAGTTAAGTGATTCCTGCCATAAATGCAATCGGGAATTGATTATCTCAAACCATGGCTGGAAAAATGTCTTTTGTAAAGTTGCTTTTAGATGTTATGGATATGTGATCAATGTGATTTAGCCTTGACACACATGAGTTAACCTTGGAACACCTTTGAATGGACACGCCCTGACTGTTATCAGTATATGAAGGCATTTACTGTACTACTTAAACCAGACTTAATTGTGTCTAGACCCCAGTATAAAGACCTTGATACGCCTTGAAAAGCATATTGATTGATAAATCTATACAATATATGCTTATTGTCAAACATTGATGAGTGAGGATCTGATCAATATTAGCCTTTAATACACACTTGTTCCCTTGGGGATTCAGCACAGTATGTTCACTGGAGAGTCTGAAGAATTTTATTCACTCAAGTAACTCTCAAACTACAGTTTCTGATGGATTTGACTAAAGTTTAAGGGACAAAATGGGCATTAAATGGGCACTAAAGAGACAACATATTGTCATACAATGAATCCATTCACGAAACCCCTGGCGTACTCTTGGTGGTACATATACCACAGTTGGAGAACTAATCCTCAAAAAGTCTGTTCTTGCATATGTAAAGATCAGAATCCTTTGAGCATTATATGTAAGTACTTTGTGTGTACAGTAAGTATTGTCGTGTCCTGAAGGCACAGTGCTGACAGTCCGATGTGAGAGCCTCTGTGTCTCTGTGTGTGATGGATGGGCTGGCAGGGCAAGGCCGTGGATAAGAGTGCAAACAAACTGCGTAATAAATGACAGCGACAGGGGAGCAGTGATGGGGGCTCCTGATGCATGCCGACCAGCCCCAGCAGCCATTTGTATTAAAGAAATGAGCAAGCTGTCACAGGCATGAAGAGTCAGTCTCCCCTTCTCCCTCTCCAAACACACATGTTGGGCGGTGCAACTAAGCTCTGCGGGGATTTAATCAGGGCGACACAGGAAGCTAAAATGGGCCATAATGAGTGGAGCAGCTTCACCAGTCGCGGCTGTGTCTGCTGTCTGCTGTCTGTATACTCCACACACAAACCACAGGTGTAGATCACTGCATCCCTCTCCTGCTCAAGGAGCTGGGCAACAGGGCTCATCCTGAACACTAACAGTTACAGAATTCTATAAAATGATTACAGTTGTGTAAATTACTTTAGTACTGATGATGTGTGACATAACAGTCGAGCTGTAGAGCATATGTGTATGAGTAATTTACTTTGAAGTTTTAATTTTTTTTGTTAAACGTTTCTCGACTTACTCCAGTGTCCTTTCAAATGAAACTTGTAGGCCAAAACAAAATCACTAAACTAAGATCAAGTCAGGTTAAGGCGATATTGCTGCAAAAACTTGATTATAAACCTGCAATTTCAAATGTTGAATCATGAGTTTAATTTAACAGTGAAAGGAGAAAGTAATTTAAGATAACCCTGACTCTATCTAGTTTTCATAAACCCTTTTAGCACTTTTGTCACATGCATGCATTTTTAGACACATCTTTATAACTTTTTCAGACAACAAAGTGGAGCACGGGTGGATCACCAACACACTGTTAATCCTACTAAATTAGTTAATCTTCCGGGTTTGCAGTTGATAAATTACTTAATTATTAGATAACAATAGTACATAGTGATCAGATTTTGTCACAAAGTGCTGTTTTTATCAATACACTCTATGGTATCTGACTTTACAAGAAGAAAGTTGGATACCTTTTGGTGATAACTGTCATAACTACATTAATGCCAATTTTAGCATTGGCATTTTGCCTAAAGTGTTTTTCTCAAGAGAGCAGGAAAGCCAGAGATACACCTAGGACACTCCAGGACATACTGTTTGCGTACATGTATTTGCGTTTTCCATTGCCTTGTTATTTGCGTTTGAGCTAAATCAGGATGCACCATCCTTCAAATGCAGCGACGACCTGTGTTCTATATGCCACCCAGATTCTATAAGTACAGCCTCGGTAAAGCATCCAGGCCATGTGTGCTGCTTCTGCTTTATTTCATAATGTTTGTGTATTCCAAGCACAAACAGGCTACAGCTGGGGGAGAAGAGGAGAATATTTGGGCCTGCACCTGCGCTCTCATAATGAATGTGGAAGCAGTCACACCTAAATAAATCAGTGCCTCTTGCTGCCTCAATAGGACTTTTCTGTTTAGGGTCGAAATCTTCCCACTCTGCACTGGATTAATCATGCCTCCTAGCAGGGACACAAGCGGCGAGATGTGGTGGTGTGTGCGCGTCATTGTTTGTTTATTGTGCCAGAAGCTAGAAGGCACTTTTTTCACCTCCATCCACTGACCTGTAATCTCTTGTAGGACAAACAAAACAGAGTAAGTCATAATTTTCAGCATGGCGTAATTAGCTCCTCCCTCTCGGCATACAGTGATGAATAGGTGAACCTTTTGTTTGCATTTGTCATGCTGCGGTGGCATTGTTGCAAATGTGAGTTTGTGATGCAGAGGTGCGAGAGGTCAATGCATGCAGGGGTAATATAGTACACGGTATGCAGACTATTCCAATGAGGTGTGATGTTCACCGGCTTCTAGCACTTTCCAATCTTTCCATCTGTGTACATATTTTAGCACAGGGGCCTTCTTTAGCCTATAGACCAGAGCTTATCTTTACCCCTTGCTGCTATCTCTGGAAGTGGGGGTGCTCATGGAGTCCATGGCAGATCTATGCTGTCCACTTCTATCTTTTAGACTGATAGCCTCTGATTGATCTCATCACGTCCCTCATCTATTATTCATGTTTTATGTCTATGGAAGAAGGGCAGAAAGAGCGAAGGGGACCCTACTGACATTTGTTTGTTTAGCTTACAGTCGCACTATATTTGTCTGTATCTACTTTCTAAATATCTTTTACAGAGTAAAACTTAATATCTACTTAATCTAAATATTCTCTTGGATATTAGTTGTGGCCTTATCTTGCGCAGTCAAACATTCCTCATCTGAATTGTGATTATGAATCAGAGTTGGTAAATTTGTTTTGAGTAAGATCATATTTTTTCTGAAATAAGTGTACAAACAGGAGCTCACATAGGACATTATTAAGAAACCACATATTGTCTAAACTGGATATGTTTACTTAAAGGTGGATAAATAATGAAATTATGTTATTTTCTACCACATACAGCTTTATAAAAAAAAACCAAAAAACAATTGGTTGATCTGTTGGTTGGAAATGGGTTTGGAATTACTGCCCCTTGGGGCCATACTGAGATGGGCACAGGGACAGTGAGACATGTACTTACGGCTGTTTGGGAAGAAAATTAATGGTGCATTTTTTGTTTTTATAATGTGATGTAATGATGCAATTCGTCTAATAAAAAGAACATTTTTTAACAGTTACCCGTTCATTTGCAACACTCCCAAACCCAGTGGGCCAATACAAACATCTCAGTCCTCTCACCCACTCCTGGTGCTGCAGGCCCTTTCATTGCATTGTGATGGATGATTTCAGTTTGGCATTTTTCACCACTGTGCAACATCGAGATACGCCCCCACCCCATTTGAGTGCGAAAAGAGGCCGCCCTATATTCACAAAGCCTAACATCTAATGCATATTGAGTATGTTTTGTAAAGGATCATTTGATTGTCTGTGTTGTAAATGAAGCTTTGCCTCTCAACTGCTAATTTAGCCACATTCCATCTCATTAGAGAAGAGAGGGAGAACAAACGACAAAGGGATTGGCGGAGAAATGGACCCTAGTTTAATTTCAAATAGGCAGCACTACAGTATAAGAGTATAAAAAATGTAAAGTCCACCAGGAGTTCCATGAAGAGTAGAGCAAAGCTGTAGATATCAAAACAAAGCCCGACTGTCAGTGCCCTGCCTTCATACCTTTGCAGCCTGTCCTGTTATCTCTTTAGAGGATGTGCAAGTGTATCTGGTTTCCTAAAGCATTTAGCACCTTAGCCACAAAACCCGGACAGGAAGCCCACTCTATTTGGAATGTATCAATTGCTCTGAACAACACTGTCCTTACCTCCACCTCCATGGATGTCACGCTTGCTCAGCACAGTATGCATACCTTGACAGTCAATTTCACAACATAATTTTTCTCATTTTTAGTTTAAAATCACAATCTCTGAAATTGTTGACCCACTGCATGAGGAAAATTATTTATGTGGCTCTAAACCATTACCAGTACACAAGGATTTAATGCTGTTTTGAGAACTTTTTAAACTAATATCTTTAAAAAAAAAAAACAACATGCATTGTTACTGTGAGCGGGTTCAACTCTCCGCAGATCTGACATGCAACTTTAACTGGTGGCATCACGTGAAAACTTCCATGGAGATGGATAAGTTTAATGCCACTTTGTGTAACATTCCAGACAAAGAAACAACATCTATATGGAGACAAGCAGGTGGCAGACCCTTCAACATAAAGGTTAATTTTACACATTGATGATTTATTCAGCCTGCACAATAATAGAAAGTCTGAAGCATCTGCGCCCACACAGGAGAATCTCACACTCACAGCTTGTAGACACACAGGGTTCGACCTTGGCTCCAGTGGACAGTCTTGGGTTCATCCTTCGGCCAAACTGCCAAGTTAAATGGGTCTGGCAGCCAAGGCAGCGGATACTGCCATTGCAAGGCTGCTTTCATCTGTTATAAGTTTTTGCACTTAAAATCGCAGATCTACTCTGAATGGCATTATAAACAAATTTAATAAAAAGCAAATCACCCAGCCTTGTGTACAGAAATATTAGTATTGTTATTAATTTAAATTTAATATCAGGCATCCTACTCAACCAGAGGCATTGTAAATATTTCAAAGTAAAGACGTACTATAGTGGGACATCTTTGTGCAGGTGCGTGTTCAGATTCAGTGTTGTCAGCTGTGAGTGTGGAGAACATACACAGCTCCTTGTATGTGCAGCTGTATGTGCACGTCTGTGTTCGAGAGCATGAAGAAGCGCCCGGGGTGATGATTTTGAAAGGCACTTTAGAAATTAAAGCACTGCCACTGTTCTGTAATGGGGCTTAAATGATCCAGAAAACACAAGATATATTGAGCATTTAATGAAACACGCAGCACACTTCCTAATTCTCTGTTCAGCTACACATTACCTGCTGTAGACCAATATGCACAATCAGACAGCTCGAGGATTTTTTCATTATTTACATTTATAACATTTATTTCAAACAATTAGGTAAAATAAAAGAAACCCTCTATCTGGTATTGTGCATTACAGTAGGTGCATTGCTACTTCAGTGTTACCATATGGGCTGCCACTCTAGACTAAACGGGTATGATTGTTTTGATGGTATAAATACACTGTATGTATTTTCATTTTTTAGCTGAGGGTGAGACGACACTATTAGGGACAATAGCTCTTTGACAATTGTGGACAATTGATTCAATAAATCAGTCTCTTTGATTCAAGACAACTTCTCTGTTCATTTTATATTTTTAAGGTTTTTACTATTAGAAATTCCACAACAGCGGCTAGTTTTTGGACAATCATGGGATCTTGTATTAAAAGTTCCCGTATCCAAGAGTGAACAGTGATGGGCTTTAAATTCATCATATGTTCTGAAACAAAGGGCAGAGTGTATCAAAGGTTTCAAAGCAGAGGCTGAAGTCTGCGTGGATATTATACCTCCATAATCTAGTACAGAAAGAGAGATTGCTTGAACATTTATTTTCTGTAATTCAATTGGATAAAGTATTTGTTTCTATAATAAAATTATAATTTAGATTTTAAACTTTTAAACATAAATGCATATAAATGCATGAGGCTTTCTCTTAAATTGCAACCAGTGGAATAAATACATATAGTAAAAAGTAGTGGAACCAAAAGTGAGCCTTAGGGCACTGCTTTGCTTAAAGTTACAAAAATGTGATTTAAACCCATTGACTACTACTGCCTGGGTTCTGTTTGAAAGATAATTTTGGAACCAATTACATGTAGCATTGTCAAATCCAATATACTTCAAGCGGTTCAAGAGGATTTTATGATGTACTGAATCAAAAGCTTTAGTTAAATCAATAAACAGAGCTGCACAATCTTGTTTGTCATCAAGGGCTGTGAAAATGCCATTTACAACTTTTGTGGTTGCAGTGACAGTATTATGGTCTTTTCTGAAATCTGACTCATAACAACTAACAACTAACTTTTCTAAAACTTTTATAAGACAAGGTCATTTAAATATTGGTCAAAAATTATTTACATTTTTAGTTGTCCCACCTTTTTTCCCCCCAAATATGTAATGGAGGTTGAATTAAGAGATGCAGAGATAAAGTGCCTATTAAAAGCATCACATTTTTCCTCTTTAGAATTTGCTGATTTCAATAAAATATTGGTAGGTAATGTATGAATACTTAGATCTTACTGTCCTCCAGAACAAGAAGTTTTTGCCTTTCTAACTGTCTATAAAGATCTATTTCTTTCTTTTTTTTTTTTTCAAAAAAAATGTCCAATCCAAGTCTAACCTAGCTGTGTGTGCAGTTTTCCAGGCAGCATTTCTTTCTCTAATTAAATGTGCAATTTCTGTGTTAAACCAAGGATTATTACAGTTTTTCATTCTAATTTAGGTGTATGTCAGCCTGCAATTTCATTAAATGTATTAATAAAAAATGTTTAAGACCATATCAGTGGCAGAGAACGCTGATGGTCAGAGATGAAGGCTTTCTCACTGAAATGTTTACATGATCTTCTCAAGTTTTAAGTTTTGTATTTCGCATACATCCATTTGGAACAGTGGTCGCTAAAATCCAGGGAGGAAACACCATTTGCCTTATAATTATGAGCTTTGTTTGTCATGGTTATATCAATGAGTGTGCCTTTATTTCAATTTCTAGGGTCAGGTCTAGTTGGAATAGAAATTAGTGGTGTGAGATTCAGGCCTTGCATAGGTTTTTCAAAGTTTTGGACTTTTTCTTCAACCAGTTAATATTTATACTGCCCATTATTAGGATGTCATAATTTTCCAGTTTAGAACACATCATTAATAGATCATTAAGAGCATTTTTGGGTGTGGAAGGTGTATGAAAAATACCAGCACTATCCACTTTTTTTATTACGATCACTGACATAGCTAAGAGACACAGACAGATATTCAAAACATATAGGCTTTGAGCAGGAGAAGGTCCACAGACAGGTGACCTTTAACATAAATGACCACCTCCTTTAGATTGCCTGCCACACCAAAAAACTTTGTAATTTTCAATATTGATTTCTTATTTTCTTTGATAGCCAGATTTCAGAAAATATAAATATATCTGGATCTGTTAAACCAGTTCTGTGGTTCAGTTTCATTTTCTAAACGTGTTGAGACATTAAATGCAGAAAAGTCTGGTTCCTTTAGGTTTCACTCCACAGAGCAGTGCAGCAGTCCTTCTTTTCCTGGTTGTCTGTGGATGTCCTTTGTGGTTTGGCCATACATTAATAATGTAAAGGTAATGATCTCTAGACTAAAGGCCTGTCCCGCTCTGTCTCCCCCTGCTTCCCTCTCCTGTCTGTCTACAGCCCAGCACCAGAGCTACAGCCAAGAGAGGAAGAGGAGGCCCAGTACAGGAGCGAATGAACGCCACTGAGACGATGAGGCACCAGAGGAAAGATTCTTACTGAGGTGAAGAAACTACACTTGGTTTATGTAACACAAAATAGAAGGAATGGAAATGAGAAATAAATATTGTACTAAAATAAGCAATAATACTTAAAATGATAAGTGTAGTGTAGTCATTAAGAAGGTAAACCCACATTATGAATATGATTTAGTATTAATGTTTTTCATATAGATTCACATAAAACTACATTAACAATTTAACATAAAACATTTAGAACCTAAACATAAAAAAACATTAAAAAAAATTTAAAGTTAGTTATAAAAAACAAAAAAAAAAACCCCAAAACAAGAAATAACATTTTTCAAATAGTCAGTGTAAATGTAACTCACTACTCCTCACCTCTGTCATAGACAGTAAGGCACCAAAGAGGACTTCCTCTTTGGCTGTAGAAACAACCAGCACTTTGGTTCATTTAACACTTAAAAAAGCAGAAATCATTCAAAGAAAACACCTCTTCCCTTCCCTTTGACTGTGAAGTTGTGCGGTAGTATGTGATGTATGGGGAGATTGTGCTGTGGCCTCTGGTGTCCTCTCATGCTCCTGCCTTATCCTGCCCCCTCTTCCTGTTCTTCCTGCTCTCAGTATTGGTTGATGGATGACGAACTGGCTGTAACGGCCAACAGACACCACTCTACTGCCATTTACATGTCCCCATTCAAAGTCACAACTGCCTGCAGACAGGTAAAACAAACACTATTCAATAATTTGCTATACAGTTACACAGTATTTATATTGTATAAAAAATATGAAAATAAATATAAATAAATGTTGACCAAACCAGTACTTAGGGTGTATGATGAACCAAACTTGCCCTACACTACACAAGTCAGTGCACAGATAACGATTACTTGTTTCTTACTGACAGCAGAATGTTTGAAGAGAAATGTAGCTGCTCTAACACATTTTTGATGCCTTCGTACATCTTGGTAGTGAAACATAGATATTCTGTTTTCATAAGTTTTGCAAAAACTAATAAATCCCAAAAATGGAAACTTTTGTGTTACAGATCAAGCTTGTTCTGACTGCAGTGCACACTGTCTCCTCTCTCCTTTAGTGGGACAACAAAACCTGATGCAAACTTGTGTTGTTTTTGTTTAAGCGTTGCTGCATGTGCTATAATTGACCTACGACAAATCCCGCTGCAGTGCTTCAGTCTGAAGCTTTAAGCTGGAAAAAGAAAGAAAAAAAAGCCCAAATCCCGGTTTCAAGTCTGGACAAGATATTATCTGTGTTACAGTGTAGCATTTATAGATTCTTTTTAACACATACTTTGAGTGCAAATGATATATCTATATATCTATATATCTATATATCTATATCTATCTATCTATATATCTATCTATATCTCTCTCTCTCTCTCTCTCTCTCTCTATATATATATATATATATCTCACAGTATTGTCCTCCACATTCAAATTCAAGAGTCTAGTTTGAGGTGGAGCACAACTGATGGACAGTGAACCTCATCTATAACATTACATGTCTCATTCATATTTTTATAAACTGCACAAAGATGATAGTGTAGTACGAGTCCTGGCTGGACATGAAAGAAAAAGCACATAGAATTGAAGGTGTAGCAGAAGGGTCCGAAAGCCACAAATAACTGCCATCAATCACAGAGCCGTCAACATTTTCACTGGTTAGGATTGGCTGTAGTGGCAGTGGCCTAGCAGAGGTAGAAAACAAAACACAAATAAAGAAAAAGAAATTATGTATTATATCAAATCTTAACTTGTGTATAGTAAAAGCCTTAATTACTCTGCACTACTGTGTAATGGAAAAACATGCATTTTACTCCTCAAGACAAATGCAATCGTAAGTGTATTTTGTTACTTCCACCGCTGCAGCCTGGAGTCTTAATGTACTGTACCCAGAATGGCCCTCTCTACTCTCTGTCTTCGCCTCGCTCCTAAACTGACAGAACCAACAACAACAGTTTGAGAAATCACCCTCGTCAGCATGAAGCTGGCAGGTGTGTTAACTCCCCCAGTACCAAATTAGGAAGTGCAAGATTGCAGAAACGCCTCGGCTCTTCATATCGCCCCCTTTTTTAATCACAAACGTTTATGAGAGGATGGAAGCGAACATTTTGAATGTAGCCAAGAGTTTGCTTTGGACAACAGGCCAGGCTTTAATTGTTCTCTAAAACTGTTGGAAGCAGTGTTAGTAAGTTTAGGCCATTTAAAAAATGCGTTTTTCCAAGACTTTCTTGTGAATAGTCACATATTTAGTGTGTTTTTATCACATTAACTATTTCTAGGCCTGAAAAGTTTGTCTAGTGTGAAGTTTGACGTTTGCAAGCTCAAGTGTCCAGTGTCCAGTAACTGGCAAAGATCTTTTCAGAATAAGTCAAAATTGGTTTTATTGCCATCGCCAGTGAACAGAATTCACAAACTAGGAATTTGCGTCAGTGATATGGTGCAACATAAAACAATGAATAATAATAGTAAATATAAGCTATTTTAGAGTCACATGTACAGTATGTTGTATCAACAAACCCTTTCTTTTTTATAGCTGTTTGGTGCAAGTGGATGTGTTGGAAGACTTGGAAGTTATTTTGCGGTTTATTATTACTCTGCTCTTTGTGCTTGTGCCTTTCGTCTTGACCAGGTCATCATTATAAATGAAAATAAAATACATTTAATATATAGTAATAATTAGTTTAAAGTAAACATTATAGTTTTGCTGTTATGTGATGGTGATGATGATGGATGATGATGGATGATGATGTTAAAAAAAAAAAAGAAAAGTATTTTAGGATCAGACCTGGAAGTGAACTTAAGCTTTTTTACATTTTTTTTTCAGATACCTTAAAAAACTACAATCAATTAGAGTTTAAAGTACAAATCAGACATAACATTTGTTTTATTGTTGAAATTATCTGTAATATTCAACTTGACTGGCTACCTATAGTACCTAGTGAACACTAGGGGGTGCTAAAGGTTTTTCAAGTCCACTGTTAAGGCATCACTGAGTCCCTGCTTGTCCTTGTTTATATGAATTAGTGGTACATTTTCTGAACTTGTACACTTAAGAGTCCAACTTCCAATCCAAAAGTCAGTGGTTGTTGTCTAATATTGCAGCTTCTCTTCCTGACTTTTTTATCATTAACTGCTCATGTCTCTTGGGGTCAGAGGTTACGTTTTTGTTGGAAAAATACGCTGGTGAAGTTAATAGCTGATATTTTTGTCATGAGTTCAGGCTTTTCATATTTAGTTACTTAATGCCAGCGCTAAAGAACAGACTTGCTGAGTGGACACAAGTGAGCGCACTAATTGGGTGGAGGAAAATGTTCTTTATTATTTAGACACTTACAGATTTAGATGCACTGATTCTGTCTGTATTGACACACATTTTGTCCTCTGTTTCTGACAGCACGCACACACAAACGCACACACAAACGCACATACACACACGCATCTTATTTAGCAGCTGGATGTCTGACATGTGTCTTCTTCTCAGTTTCAAATGCTGTAAATGCAGT
The DNA here is from genome assembly GCA_000787095.1 of Periophthalmodon schlosseri. Classification (NCBI taxonomy): domain Eukaryota; kingdom Metazoa; phylum Chordata; class Actinopteri; order Gobiiformes; family Gobiidae; genus Periophthalmodon; species Periophthalmodon schlosseri. The sequence goes on from KN485680.1 coordinate 20,508, forward strand.
GTAAAAAAGATGTTGACCTACTAACTACTTTTGTCTTTGTTGGGTATATTAGTTTTACATTCAATCATGCAGTCTTTACACAAAAAAAAATATGGCAAGATCTGAGTACGGCCATTTTACATGTAATGCATTATGGGCCCTTGTCAACTCATCATGGTTTCCAAAAGCCTGTACTTATGCGCTCGAGAAACTATAAGAGCCGTACCTCTTCTAGATAAATAACTGCTTGTTGAGGAATCCAGACCACTTACTTCCATATTTTATTCATGATCAATGTCCTCACCCCTTTGATAAAGATGAAAACATTACATTTCTCATGAGTAAGAATCTGTGGCTCTGACAGTTCTCCTTTTAAAAGCAGCGGCATCTCGGCCCATGCGACAGACAAGCCGCAGAAGTAGAAAAGGGCGCTGTGTGTTCTTTGTCAACCTGTAGGATGTTGACTGATGATGCACACGACTCTGCTCTCTCATCCTCACTTTAGTTTAAGACAACGACAGGAGACCCCCACCCCAGCCACCACCCCACCGCTGTGCTCTGAACAAGAAGAAAAATCACGGAAATACACAGGAAGATTATGCAGCGAACACCGTTATTGAATATGTGACTAACACAGTGAGAATCGCTCGGGGAAATCAGATTAAAAAATGAATTATTTATAAGGACATGCAATGCTGTTCCAATAGGCTGGAGAGCAGGGGAAAGCGTACACCTACAATATGGCCCAAACAACATTACAAGTTGGATCATGACACTTTCCCTCTGTAGTTATTCATTTCTATAATGCTCTCACAAATATCCCCCTTTATATTCTGATATTGAAATATGACTCATACCAAAAGTGTTTTATTATTTAGTTTGAGCGATATTACTTCGATTTCCTCCATTTCCGCTGCACTCTCTAAAAGACAGACTTTGATTTCTTTTCATGGAGGCAACATGAAATCAGCTTAAACGCTTCGGCTGCCGTTGCTCTGTGTGATACCCCCAACAATAAAGACACATAAATGAAATTGAAAAACAAATAAAAATGTACAGATATTGTAGAATATTGAAAACTTCAATTAAACAGAAAAGATATTTGACCTTTACTGCACATTTAAATGCCAATTCAACTATTTAACAGAGATAATTGCACTAATTATTTATCTAAAATCAGTTTATTACTTATTTACATAAAATATATGGTACTTTCCACACTCTCTCCTTGCCAATTCGAACATATAGTCCTGTATTTCTTACCACATATTTTTCAGTGCCGCTCGTTCTGTGGCTCTCTGCTCAGTCCTTTGACAAGCAGCCAAAATGCTGACACGGGGAAGCGTTTAGCTGCGCGTTGATGTGCCAGAGCGCTGCCTGCCTAAGTGATTACTCTTTTATCTGATCCTTTTTCTCCTGCGCCACTCGCTCAAATATTTCTTTCCATTCTTTTCGATTCTCTTTTATTGCTTGAAGTCTTTTAAATTCTTTTGCCAAGTTTGTATCCTCACCACATCCACACTGGCCACAGAACAGTGACAGGTGGTATGTAGGTTGTGTAAGGCACTGTGTATAAATATCAGAAGTATTCTTCATAGTCTTAAACTAAAATAGTTTCACTTGTTACTTCAAAACTGTATTAATGTTGAAGAACAGTCTTTTGCCTGATGCCGACAGACTTAAAACAAGAGATAGATATTTTCAAATAGTAATAAAAGTGTGCATGCAATACAAATCTAGATAATATGAATAAAGATATTTACTATGAATTATTTTAATAACAAAAACATTTCTGTAAAAAAAATAGATGATACCTGAGGGAGGCTGATGTCTGCCCCTCCATAGTTTGATTTAGACTTTGGTTTAGACCAGATTTGTCCAAACTTTTTTAACTGAGGACCGCACTTAAGCATTTTCGAAGCAAAGGGCCGCAGACTGGTGGTGAATACAGTGAGTCATTCAGATGGATCCATTTTTACATAGATTTCACTGAGCCACTGTACCTGTAATTAGGCTTGGAACATTAACTTGACAATAATCAATAGGTTGTGTTCATGTAATATTGTGACATGTGAGCCAAGCCCTGACAAATAATGGTAATTTGTGTATCATGAGTTTGGAAATTTCTTTCAAAAACTGTAAAGATCATATATAGTTATTTGGCTGCCATCTGTAACTTTTGATTCATCTGTAGTTTTATGTGGGCACAGAGGGCGACAGTCCTCTGCTGCGGGATTTGAAGCGTAGCTATAACATGAGGAAGATACCAGCTCAGAGCAGCGTTTAACTAAAGGTGTGTGAAGTGAAGTGAATAAGAAGAGGAAGAAGAGACGCAAGATGGCTCACATGAAAGCGCACTAGCATCAGCAGAAAGTTGTTTTTCTATGGCCTGAAGAATCTATTTAAAGTGCTGTTTTGGGGGGTAAGGAGGGGAAATGGGAAGGTAGAGACTTGAAGTGATCCAGAGCCCGAAGAAAAGGGGCGAGGACGGAGGGGGCATTTGCTTTCGGTTTTGATTGAGGTTGGATTTTGCACTTGCTTGTTTGTGAAGTTGAGGACCCCGGGAGGGCACTTGCTGCGTGGGCACGAATCCTGTCCGCCTATATGCCCATGCCGCGGTGTGTTTGCGTGTGGGTGAGGTATTAATCTTCTTTGTCAGTGGAGCCCAGATGCAAGGGCCCCTTCCAACAAGCGCAAAGCCAGACTCAGCAGTCTGCATTGGGCTCGGGGATGGAGGTGGTACAGGGGGTGTGCATGAAGAGGTGTACATTTGCGTAGGGGGGTGATGCTGCCGGTGGTGCTGAAGTGCTAGGGCAAAGGGGGACACAACACAGCTGATTAGCTAATGATATTAACCAAGCAAGACCCTCAGCTAAAGCCCATTGGTCGCAATTAGTAGAGCTTCTCAGAGGTTGCCCTGTGGCCTCTAGCAAAATATACACAAATGTGCCTGTGCTTGCCGACTTCTCCCTCTACAACACCTGCCGAAAAGGCCAGAATTAAACTTAACCCTCCCCTTCAAGATGTTCCCTCCAGCGCACCCTTCACCCCACATGTCTTCCCCTATTAGCAGCGCTCATGAGCCCCCTTCGCGGTGTGACCACTGTGCTAACAGACCAACCAACATGTTTGCTCTGTGGGAAGCCTGCACCCTACCAGTTTATAACGCTAGTGCAATGGAGAACTGTGCTGATACTTAACAGTGCTCAGATAAACACAGGGGGTAACAGAGATTGACAACAAGCTGATAAATGACTTTTTCCCACTGCCTCGCCAGAACGGCACTGAGTGGAAAGGTGTTGTAGCAGTTGGTGATGGAAGATATTAATGTAGTCAAAGTAAATACTTGACTTTAAGCATATGTAATTCTGATCGGAGCAGTGAAGGCACTGCAAGACTATGATTAATCAAAAACTGGTTAACATACATATAATAAAAGCAAACAAACAGGTCTTCAGGTTATTACTGCTCATTTAGCTATGGCGTATAAATGGAATAACACTCCCCTACATTTAACCAAATTATGTTTACTTTGAGAGTACCACAAATAAAATAAGTTGACTATCCCTTGAAGAAATTTGAGCAAACAGTTGTTTTATAAATGACTCTATCAGAGTGAGATTATGATGATTCATTTGAGGATCTGTGCTTGTCCCTCCTCTTGCTATAGTCCTCTGTTCATTGCTTTATCTGCGGGAGATTAAACTCACAGCCACTCCATTCCCTCTCTCCTTCTGTCCATCATTGTGAAAAATCACCTTTTAGTCTTCTTCCTTAATCACGCTGGCCGCAGAGCAATCAGACAGGGAATAATGGCCTACTGTCTGGCCTCATGTCGGTCTTATAGTGTATCTGAACACGACTGAGGTGGGAATCGTGTCATTTTTCCTGAAATACAGATAGAGTAAAAATATCATTCTGTCAAATCACTGGAGAAAATCATTCATTTTCAGAAGTACAGGTTTGGTCATAGGTTGACTCTGCTTGCTCTTTCTCCTATTAGAAATTCTTCAGTGTGATGCTTCCCAATTGCTCTTTTAGAATAGAATAACAGTACAGTCAGTGGATTAGGAAGATTAGACAATATAAACATACAGGGGAAAAAGAAAAACAAATAAAAGCTAAATATTTGAATAGTAAAGCATTAACCTCTTACATTTCTTGTCAAATTCATTTAAACACAGTGTTATGTGTTATTTCTCATTTTGCTTTTTAAAATTGTCAATTCAAATTTTATTATTATCTTGTAATAGTCAGAAGTTAGAAGAACAGATAAAATGTTCCTACCTCTGAACCCCTGACTCTCCTCTCCTTATAGTTCACTTTTCCACTGCAGCTCTGTTGTGCTGCAGTTTGATTTGGTGTGAATTAATTGCTCCTCATATGGGAGACGACACGCGATTAGTCTCTATCCTGATAATGGTGTGTGGCTCGGCCTCGGGGAATACACTGCCAATTTGCTCACGGCGCATCTGCCAAATGATTGGTGTTTACACGCCACGTCCCCAGCGGAGAGTTTGTCACGACGTTACTTCTTACATCTCAATAACATGCAGCTGAAACACCAGACCCCGAGATCTTTTTACATTGGTAAAATCTGTGAATTGTTTAGATATGTGACTCATTGCTTATGTTTTTCATAAATCATTTAGTCTCTTGCACTTACATTAAGTGGGCCTACGTCTTTTTGCACAGTGGCAAACTGTGATGTAGGTGAAACTTATATTTACATTGCACATGAAACAAATAACTTGAAATCAGTTGTCTGCATCTTTGAACAGTCTCTTTGTGATACACATGCTTTTGTCCTTTCGTCCAAATAAAGGGACAAACAAACTCTGTTTTCTTACATTTTACATTAGCGGTTTTATATTCTTACTTTTTACATAATCAAATCATCATTTTTTTCACACACCCCACTTGCTTCTTACTTTAACCCCTCCTGCTTGCATCTTTCCTCCCTACCATCCAGAGCTCCACTGTCCCATTAATCACCTCTCTCTAATTAACTGGCCCACTGTTCCCCATCTTCCCAATACTCCCACTCCACACCTGGACCGGCCCTGCTGCCCAGAAGGCTCCAACATACTGCACATGGAAGTGTGCTTCCAGTGCTGGACAGCAGCTGCCAACTGACCACCACACAACCATGCCTGAAGGAGCACATGAGCAGATCAGGTATAGGCGTTGGTTTAGTGGGGTTTTCAGGAATGTTTTATGCGAGATCAATTCAGTCCTTGTTTCTGTGAGGGCATCTGGCATGAGCAGATTCAGCAAATGACTACGTCCTTGAGTTAGAAGATTTGTTGTGGTGAGTTAAGAAGAAAAGGTTGCTGATAGAAAAGATTGTAACAGAACTGAAACGGTTCCTCTTCGAATCTATTCTGGATTTACATTTGACTCTTTGTCTCTGCCCCCTTGTTTTTTACACCTTCTTTTTTACCCTGCATTTCCTGGCCTTATGTCCCATGCTGCACACCCACCTTCTCCCTGTCCCTCCCCATGTTAGCGAGGGTGGCCCGCCAATGCAGTTCCACCATCTGCCAGCACAGCACGCTGATGGCCTCCTCTCAACACACACAAACTCACAAACTGGCAAGGACATGTAGCAGTGCAGGATACACTCTTATCCAGGCTTCCGCCACCAGATCTCAGTGGTCCCACATGCACACAGCTCGGCACATCAATGTTGACTTATACGCTTTGTCTGGGAGCCCAGACCAACACTTGCTAAAATAAAAGATTAAAGTTAACACACTTTTTGCAATAGTCTCTTGTGATATTACACATGATAGACAAACAGGGCTTAAAGGTCACCTGGTTGTGGCTCACATAGAAGAAGCTGTGTCACAAATACAGCCGATCCTTTAGTCGATAGAGCGTGTTCAAAAATCATGATGGCTCAGATCAAAAATCATGATTGATCATTTTTTCCCCATATTGCCCAGCTCTTTTATTAAATATATTTTATAAGTATTCTTTTGTGTTCCTGTATGCGTATTTCATATTGCTCATATTACAATTACTATGTTTGTAAGACCTGAGATTTTTATAATTTATTTGTATGTTGCTAAAAATGTGCTAAAGACGGGGGCAAATGATGTTGTATAATTAATTAATTAATTAATTAATTAATTACCGGTACATTTCTTGTGCTGCTGTTGACATGGAATAAGACTGAAAAAGAATTGATGGGAAATGCTGCAATTAGCAAATGAGCTCGAGAATGTGTTGTTATAGCCGTGTTGGGTGCGTTTGTCGGGGCGCCGGGGGTGAGGTTGGTGAGGTAGGAAGGAGAGGGGGACTTGGTGGAGGGGGGGTGAGGGTGCGTGTGTGCTTGTGTTGCGTTGCCAGGTGTGAGAGGGGGTCTGTGGCAGTATATTTATTAGCGGCTGTCAAGGAGGTGACACTTTGATGAATGGTGCGGAGTAATCAGGGCTGGGCTGTGACAGGCTGCACTCACTGCCTATACCTGCCAACACACATGTTCCTGTGTATGCGCATGTACAAGCAGCCCGTCCTGTAAATATCCTTTGTACCCAGCCGAATACATCATCAAACTCCCCTCCTCATCTCAACACTTTCCCTCTATTATAACAAGCAGACAGAGGTGAGCAGTGAAGCCAAAAAGTGTTCTTATGTAAATGATAATGTCAAAATAATTACTAGAATTAGTAACAATGGTTTCAAAGATAGATGGTCACACATATTGTTTATTGAAGTCAAAATATAAATTATAAATGTAAAGTAATTGCATTGTATTGATGTACTAAGAGGTACAAAGCATTTTCTGGGCATATTCTGGCTTTAACAAGCGTAAACTGAGCACTTCTGATTGCTACAGGAAGTAGCCAAAACATGTAACGCAGTAAAAAAAAACAAAAAAAACCCTTCTTGTCAGACGAAAATAAAGTTTTTGCACAAAAATACAACTTATTCAAATGTTGCACAAGAAAATGTAACTCATTACTACCGGCCCATCCATTAATAACTATTATGACATGAACATGATGGCACATTTTTGGCCTATAGTTGAGTGAAAGGGATAAATGATGTTGAAAGAGCTGCAGACATTGAGATGGAGAGATTTGGTGTAAAAAAGTGCAGAGCGTTGTTGTTTTTTAATTGCCGGTAAGAGACAAGGTAGCCTTAATTAGTCCGGCTCTCTCTACAGGGTCATATTTCTGTGACTTTTGACTAATTAGTGAACTGCTGCAACTAACTCACAGTTTCCCCATAGGATTGTAATTACAGAGAAAAACAGACACTTTGGTAAATAATTATTCAAGCTTACCATTTTTACATATAGGCGCATCGTCTATCTATGTTTTTACACTGCCTTTGAAAGAAGTTAAGTTAAGACCATTACAACACAGAATGGAATAAAAAAAGAAAAAAAACTTTCCGCTAAAATAATACTGTGTTCAAACCAGATACTAGAGAGGAGAAATCAAATCACTTTTCCAAACATTTTTCCATTGCTTCTGTCTTCGTTTTCTCAGCCCATTCTAAACTCTTCAAGCTATATGTGTCCAACTAGTTATATATTTGCAAGTGTTTGGTGCTTAAATGATTTCAATAATACAGTGATCCCAATTAATGGGAGGACACATATATTAACTGTCAAGCGGGGTTTCTGGCCACTGCTCTTCCTTCAGATGAGGATTTTCTGCCAGGTTGAGTGAACATTGACGGAGTAACACTTATTCTCTCTGTCACACCAATGGAAATCAATTGGTTGGTAATTGCAGTATTTGACCCCTCTCCTCTTTTCCACCGCATCCCATTGCTCCGTTGTGTCTACCTTGGTCTGAGAAACAAGACTAGAAACAAGGAGTAGCAGACAATTTATTTCTTGTAAATGCCTTCTAAAATTAATAATGAAACGGAACTATATATTAATGGAGGAAGAGTGTAGTTCTTGTCTCGTTTCTACCTTCTGTTAACAAATGACAATAAATCACCTATCATTTGTTTTTGACTACATGTACCTCTTCCACACCAGCTCTACCGCAGCAGCACAATCTTCAGCCTATGAATCCTCTCCATCTTCTTCCCTTTACCACTATCAGAGTGTAGGCTGCAGAGGAGCTATTTCCACTTTGCAACAGAAATAATTTGTGACTAAATGTAAGATGACATTTTACTGCTAGAGTTTGTTTTTCTTGTCTTTTATGTGTAGGAAATCAAGTCACCAATGGTAGAATGGATTCTCTACAGGCAAACTTTCCCCTGCTTTGTAAAAGGTAAGACTAGCCTTTCTGCTGGCACCGTTTGTGAATGTGTATAATTCCTTGCATATGTTCGGTGCAGAGATGGCTGGTCATATGGCTAATGAGTGACCCTTCCTCCCTGCATAGTCCCACTGTCACACACATATTAATCTTCCCACATCAAGTCTCTCCCAGAAAACAGTCGGCCTCTTGGGTCCGTGCGCACACGCGTACACACACAGGGGCATTGATGCATGAGTGGTTTGGCAATGACGAATGGAGATGTTCTTAAGATCTGTTTAATAAGTGTTACCCGGGGCCCCTGTGAGAGCGATGGGGAATATACATAACTGCAAATGGAGCCAATGTTGCTGGAGTCTGAATTACAGCCTATTTGACCACATTTACACTGCAGAGGGGTGACTGCACTCACAGGAACTAGAGATAACAGGGAAAGCAAATGAAACCCTGTCATACTTAAGTATGAAACGGTGTATTAGCTAATGTGACAGGTTTAGTATGTCCCACTTGTTGAATATCACGTGAAGTGAGGGTTGATGGTGTCAGGCGTGTGAACAGAAGGACTTGCTTTGACAGTTTGTCAACATTGCCCAAGAGAGAGATGACATTTGAAGCCAACACCTTCACAGTACATGTAATGGCCCTAGTCACTTTGGCTGCATGCTCTTTTTCATTATATTTATTCTATTAAATGCCTTAAAATCAAACTATATATTTTCCATAGAATTTCCCATAGTGCGATGTGCATCTGTACTCTTTTCTCTGTGCTTCATACCTGTCAGTCGTGGGCTCACCTTTCCAAGCCCCTGGCTTGTTTCTCTCTATTGAACGCGGTCATGGCGCGTGGGTTTTGTGTTGTCTGACAGCTGCTGCTGCATGCTTTTTTCTGCTCTCTTTTAAACAGGCGTCCTCATTTCTAAACTATCTATCATGCTGGCAGGGCCAGTGGGGCCTTTAAACTGTGGGATTGGCACTTTCTCAGCTGCTGAGCTGGAAAAGGGCTGGACAGCAGAAGGATGGGCCTAAAAGCAAGTGACTGGTTGGTCTCCACTGTTCGGAGTGATCAAAGCTTCACAGAATGCACACCGTGAAGGAGGAGAAGTTCATTAATTAGAATCAAAGTTGATGCTTGGAGATGGGACTGTGAACGCGGGTGCTGATCCACGGGGGACTGCTGTGAGTGTACAGAGTGTCTCACTTGGGAGTGAGAGGTGTCTGCAGAGATGGAAGTGCTGACACTCTTGAGCGTTTGCAGCACGAGCTGGTGACGCTACACAACGCCTCACCAACACAGAAATAACAATGTAGTGCCGCTGTCATCAGGTCTCATCCCTGCTGGGGGGTTGGAAGTGATCGCAATGTGTGATTTTCTCAGATGAACAGAGAACCTGTTATTACGCCTCATATTTATGCACATGCAAATACAATAAACATGGCTGATGTAGGCTGCACTAACAAACTTCAACACAAGGCCTTCTATTTAATGTTGTAAGTGAAGTTTTGATGTAGGTCATCAAGTGTAACCCACATGGACCAGAGTGAACCAGAGTGATGCCAACTCTGCTTATATTTAAGATCAATGTTATCACAATATTCAGATGTCTTGGCATTATTCTCAAGTTAACAGGATGTAGGTGTAAGACAAAGTATTGCTGTTTGTAGATGGTAGTGTTTTACATTTTTAAAAGCTTAACTTGTTCTGATCTATTTGGATCAAAAGGAAAATAACAAA
>KN485681.1:0-57939 GCA_000787095.1 Periophthalmodon schlosseri
AAATTGAAAACATGCATTCTCATGGTGAAAAAGCAAAGCGATCACATGTCTAAAACTTCTCTATAGAAGTTAGCAAGACCATCTAGCAGAAAAGTTACATAGTGCACTTTTAAAAATGTTTAAAATAATGAAGAGTAATAATGTGAAGGCCGTACTAATCTATTTTGCTATTCACTGTCAACAGGACCGACTGTGCCCTTAGTGACAACCTGACAACACTTCTCACCATTTTAAACACCACAAAATACATACTTAGAAACATAGGAATCATTTAACAACCAATTTGTACCATAGTGATTATGTTAACAGCTATAATTAGAATTTTGTAGCATACTGCATAACAAACACCACTGACTGACAATTAACGAACAGAATGAAATGAGACTGATTTGCTTTAATATCTTGTCACACATTCCAAGCCCCTTATAGAGCTGGCGGTGTCATTTGGCACTTTCCCCCCCGATTTCCTGTGACTCATTTGCACCATCAACATAATTTATACAGAGCTCTTAAGTACGATATATCTCGACAAACAGAGCAACAGTAGTACAGAAAGTTGTAGGCAGTATTTTTTCTCATCTCTTCTAACACCAAAATGTTGAAGTTGTGTTTTATTTCATTCACATGTTTGAGCAATCCTTTATTATTAGTCTGTCTACATCTCCAAAGCTCTGTCACACCTTATGATGTCATGTAGTGGTATTTTTCAAGTTAACAGCTTCCTTTTGTTCAGTAGAGATTGGCAATTCCAAGGCTGAAATGATCCAAATGATTCTAGTGAAGGAGTTTAAAAAAACCCACAGTGGAGCACTTCCTGTATTACCACATGACATCACAAGGTGGAACAGAGTGTTTTCCATTTGAGTGAAGAACTCCTCCTAAATATGCAGGGTTTGTGTGTTAAACATGTGTGAATGAAACAAAACACAACTCCAGGTATGTTTTTAACAATGAAACAACATTATAACAGATCAGAAAATAGTGTAGTATGGGCCCTTAAAAACATGCAAGGTAAGAATCATGGTACCAATGTATGTACTGTACATCTACTTGCATAATCAGTTGTACTAAGAAGAATTACTGAAGTATGTATGGTTCTGCACTTGTGATGCTAATTGGTTATATATAAAGTACACCATAAATGCCACCTAAATGCAGTGTTGGCATTGCAAACACCAATAATATCCCCTGAATCAAACATGAAAAGAACATTTATGTAAGGCTCTCATTATGTATGGAGCATTTCTTTACGCTACAAATAACTTAGAATTAATCACTGCACACTGAAGGAGCTGGAAAGGGGTGAGAAGCAGAGAGAGGCGAACATGAAATCTCCCCCACTGTTCCTATGCTAATTGCGTGTGTAGGTGGTCTCTTACCTTCGCCACACCAATTTGCTCCTTTCTAAATTTTTCCAAGGGAGTAATCAAAACATCATCCGCATTCTGGATCTGATGAAAGAGAGACAGACAGATGTCAGAACAACTCTCAATTTGGAATAATTACATACGTGATTTTCACCTTTTAAAGTGAAAGGTAAAACACAAAATTAAATGTATTGCTCAAATGATGAAAATACATTAATTAAAAATCTCAAAAGATAGACCATTAATTTTTCATCAAAATGACAGACCAGACACCAAAAGCAAAAACTGAAAAAATAATGTTTTTGGAGGACGAACTCAAAGCTTCTGTTCCAGTTTCTGCAGATATTTTAGATTCAGATATTTTTTTCTGAAAATATATTTAGGTATTGTAATACATAAACCAATAAAGTAATGTAAGACAAACTGCATTCTTAATAATAATTATACCTTGGATTTATACAGTGACATTCATGATACACAAAATACAAAAGTGAATCAGTCTCTCCATCTGCCCTGGGGTAGATTGATGGAAGCCAGGCTGCCTATCTGAGCCACTGTCAACTTATATTCTACTGAGTTGCTCCAAAACAGTGAAGTAAGTCTACATCATGTTATTGGACTAATTGTAACAACAAAATGACTTAATCTGTGTAACTTGTGATGCATAGTGTTAATAGATGTTACCTGGATGTTAACTACAGTGGCATTATGAGTAAATAATATATGGCCAAACGTTTTATCTGAAGCTAAGGCCGTTAACTGTGACTTTAAAGTTTAGTGCCTAAAATAGATCCTGGTTCTCGCCCATCAGCTGGCTGTAGGGGTACTTTATGGGAGCCAGTGTCACGAATGACGCGACTCTTAACGTGATTTAAGGTGTTATTCTGTGTAGTGAGTGCGCATGATAAACCCGGCCTGGGTGCTATAACACATCTATGATAGGAGCACTCATTTAAAGGTATCGCGTCAAATGGACTATCCACTTTCTTGCTACACTTATCTGAACACTGACTTTGGTGCCGTTAATCACGATGCATTTTCTTCGTCCCAAAATAACCTTGTCACTTCCATCATCCAACCGAAGCGGGCGACTTCAAAAGGCTGCCACAATCTCTCCCAAGCTTGTAATGTGTTGTTTCTTTTATATGCAAGATATTACCCTGCAATGCAAATGTGTCTGGCTCTGTTGTGGTAATTGAATTAATCCATGGTCCTTCAACTGGAGACATGCATTTCACACTTGAAGTCATAATCTTTTAGTGATTATAGTGGTTACATTCATCATTATATTAAAATTAAATGTATGCCCTGTCAACAAGCATGCACGGAAACACTGTTACAATAGGAGACATGACAATTTCCAATTAGAAAATTCCTTTAACAATGTCCTGTGCATTACTGGGCTATCAGGAAGCACGTATTATGGACATGTCATTCTGACAAATGTGCACACAATATATAGTAATAAGCAAATGTTTTAATGATTGTGACTTTTGATTCAAATTTCGTAAATAATTATTATATAATAATTATGTAAATAATTTTAAGGTGGACTTGGTTTGTTCCTGTTTTAGTCCTTGTTTACTCATGGTCTAGTCAAGATTTAGTTTTGGTTTGGCACCCTTTTGATGTAGTGAATGTGAAGTGTGAACCCTAACTATACTCAAAACTATTCTTGGATGAGGGGCAAAACATCTTCAACTTAAAGTGCATTTGACAGATTAATATATTTTTGTAATTATGGCTTGGTTTGCTAGGATAGTTCCTGTGATAAATAATTATCATAGTTTTACATCAGTTAAGTGGCAGTTTGTGGAGGAAGTAGCAGTGAGTTCTTAACAGAATACCTCTACCTATGCTACTGTCATCTATTCCATCCATTATGCAGGGACAATTTATGCACAAGGAAGGCATTTTTTTGATAGTTTAAACATTGTTTGAATAAAATAAATGTATTGCCATTTATTTTTATTTGTCAAATTATAAGTATCGTGTAATTTAGACACATTTTGACCCTTGTTATGGTTGCTAGGTAACATACTTCTACATATGTCATATCTGCTGCCTGTGTCCAACCAGGAAGTAAAATTATAACCTTCACCAAAATTACAAAACTAGAAAAGATTAGGCAATATTTTTTAGTAAACATAAATATAATGATGTTAAATTCCTTTTTAGAGAAATTAGTAGTGTTACCTGGCATATGCACTTTAAAACCTAGTCCTAAAAAATCATCCAGATGATTGACTTTGGATTGAAGGCTTACATAGAAACTGTGAATAGTAGTTAAAATTACTGCCTGTCTTCCTAAAAGTTGTTATTTTTAAAGACATATAAGCCTACTCCAAAACTGAACAAGTTTTGGAAGCCTTTTGATACAAAGACAAGTGCAGCTGATCAGCTATAGCAGCCTGGAATAATGAGTGAGTTACAATGATGGAAAGTATTAATTAGCACAAAATAATTACACACTGTCAGACTTTAATGACACGTGGCTTGACACTGTGTCAGCTGATGTGCTCCACTGTAGCATTTTCACAAGACTCAATCCCCTTTGGTGTATGTTCCTATGGTTACCTGTACAACACACTTTTTGGGAAGATGATTAAAATGAATAAAATGTCTAGTAAAAATGTGTCTATAGCCTGTAGTAGTAAGACTGATACACACAGATGAACAGCTGAATCAAACAGTTGATGTTTTTTTCTTCAAATTTGACAAGAAAGTGAAAATCAGCAAATGATTTGAGTGAGTTTGACACCACAAATTGTTATTACTTGGGTTCAAAAATATTGCTTTAGTGGCATGTTCCCAGTCAGCACTGGTCTGTATCAACCAAAAACCTGTCAAAAAATATAAAAAATAAAAATAAACATTGAGCAGTTGACAGGTTGGTTGGAAAAGCCATCCTCTGTGGTTCAAACCGGCACAGCGCAAAAATGTTCAAAGAGGGTGAAGTTTCTGATAGAAAGGTGTCCAAACACTCAGTGAATTGAAGGGTTGTATAAAAGGCAGCTAATACCTTATGTTTACATTGGAAAGTATAGGGATTATACAGATGGGTTATAGGTCTGATAAAAAGGCAATTATGTTAAGAGACATTCAGAGCAGACGATAAGGAGTTATAATCCATAGTCATATCGAAGTCATCGTGTCATCTGCTATGTCAACAGCAGGACTCATGCCACTCCCTTTACCTTATCGTCCATGTCTCAGTGTAACTGCAGTGGCTGTGATGTCACGGTTCAGAGCACATTTAAAGTTATGTAGGGTTATGCCCTAGAAAATAGATTTTCTGTGTTTGTAAATTTAATAACATGGTTTATCACCCATTGATTAAAACATCAAAGGTAAGCATTCATTGCTGGAAGTTTTTTTTTTTTTTTATTGTACTTCTAAGGGTAGTTTGAATTTAATATAGCCTACATAAACTCATTATGAATGTCAAATGACTCATCTTAATTGGCTAATTTTTATGCCCACTTCAAGTCCACACTTAATCTAATATATGGGTCAAATGTGGGTAATGCTTTTATATCGTTTTTTTAAGAAACTCCATCTTGACTTTAGATTGTACCTCTTCAAGATATTAAGTAAATGACTTTTTCAATAGGTAGATATTTACTAGAAATAGGCCAACTTATTTGAGACTCAATGGATTACTTTCAAACTGGCATTGTGCCGAATGCCCTGAGCAACAGCCCCTCTCAACAGGATTAAATCCATATGAGCGAGCACTGTGTGATGCTTGAAAGGATGCAATAGCGCTAAGCAATTTCATTACCAGATAGAGAGAGGAATGTCAATGTGCCCACACTTCCTCACTGCTGCTATATTTTTACCATCCAAATATCAAGCAACTCCAAAATATTGCTTTATGGTTAATTCACAGACACAGTGAGAGCAAAGCACGAGAAGTGATCACCGACACCTGGGATCTAATAATAATATAAACTTTCTACTATACAGTTGGGCAATATGACAAAATACATCTCATTTTTCCCCTCATATTGATGGCAAGGCAAGTTTATTTGTATAGCACAATTCGTACACAAAGTAATTCATAGTGCTTTACAGAATAAGAAAGACATTAAAATCACAACAGAAACTAATTAAAACATAAATAATCATCATAAAATTTATATTAACAGAGAAGAGTGAGGAATAAAAACCTTTCAGTCATACAAATATATAAACATTGTCAAAGCAGAGGCTCGTCTCACATCGCAGAATACTATCGTTTCATATTAGCTCATTCGATGGATATAAAAAAATAAACTGTGGTTACTGCCAACATCTTAGGAAAACTGCTCCAGGTTTGAAACACTGATTTCCCATGTTTAGTCCTGACTCTGGGATCACTTGAATACTCACCGTTCTATTTGACTGTATTTTGTCCTTTTAAAAGCAAATAAATATGGCTTGTAATATTCAATTTCAAAAACATAAACAAGACTGGCTTTTAGTAATTGTTATTAGCATTAATTAAAAACACCTAACTACACACAACCACATGCTTTTAGTAAGAGAGGTTGGATCTAGACCCCTTGATTAAAAAGACGCAAGTATATCACTGACAATTACTGTTGACTCGATCTCTAGCTCGATTCAAATTTGATTATTTGCACAGTCTTACTTTGTCCACTCTGGTGCAGCTAAACAAGAGTGGACTATAATGGCTAAAAGCACTACTCAGCAAAATGAACAGCACTGAAAAAGTAGCTCCACAACTTTCTTCTTTTATTAGCGAGGCACTCTTCCTGATGCAACCAATTCGCATCAGTTTGTTGCATCCAGTAGTCTTACTAGTTCTAGTAAGACTACTAGATAACGTGGATGAAACGTCTTGCCCAAGGACACAACAACAGCACACACTTAGATGAGGTTTAAAACACCAACCCTCCATTTTTAAGTAAACAGATATATAAGTCATATTGATTTGTAACAGTATAGTTGCTGTGTCACATGGGGGACAGTATGCGAGATCATAAATATGAAGTTTTATAAAGTTTCCTTGGATTTTTTGCTTGCACTGTCCTCACAATAAAAAGCAGCTCTAATGTACCGGAAGCATTTTACATTGGCAACAAATCAAGAATATCTGTCTGTATATAAATGCACACAGCCCAATCTCCCATCTTCCCAGCTCTGGAGGTGTCATAAAAGACTTCTCGGTCACTGTATTTCAAAGAAAAAGTAGAGTTTGTTTAGTTTAGTACTTCTCTCTCACAATATCAAAGTCAACATAGCTCCAGGCACAGAAGAGATTTCAGAGAAGAGACAGTCTGCTTGGGAAACGCCTGAGTTCTTGTTATGTGTAGTCTGTAAAATAAAAATGGAAACTCAGATGGAACATTAATCTTGAGAAAGAAAAAAAAAATCTCAGAAATATATAAATTTTGACAGTCAGTTCAGACTAGAGCTAAATTAGGTTCTCTGTATTTCATTCTTCAAGTTGAAAAAGGTCATGGTGTGTGTAATGTCTGTCCAACCTTGTAAATGAGGGCTGGGTGATATAGTATGCAATGGCAATGTAACTATAGCAGCTGCAGTAAATGTGTTAGAAGCAGAACACTTTTTTTTCTCAAAACCACAAATTAACATTTTGTGGAAAAACACTTACTGCTACTTAACTTCTACTTTTGAAATACAGTGACTTCAGCTTCTTACTTGTATTTAGATCAAAGGTTGCAACAGTGGCACAGGCGTATTGTGTTTGCCCCCAAAACAGAAGGTTCAATAACATCTTTGAATAGTGCATACTGTCATTGTGTCATTGGGCAAAACACTTAACCCACGTTGCCCACGTATGAATGTGATATGGATGTCGCAGAGGCCAGACATTGTTAGCTTTAACTTTTAACACATTTTATTTGTTGCAGTAATAAAGAATTAAAATGTAAAAAAAAAAAAATGTATTCACAGTATCTCCTGATAATTGGTGCCAACTTGACTGTATCACGTGTAATCGTATGAATTATTGCCATGTGAGTGACACTGCATTTAAATGTACAATGGTGTTAATGTATATAGTGTGGATGTCGATGCAGAGATGCTGAAATATGTAACAGATGAATTTTAATAAGAGAAGAGGAAGTGTGTTGTCTGCTTCAGTGCCAGTGCCGCACGTCAACATTGCCTTTGTCTTGAGTGGTATTATAGTAAATGATAGCCAGAGGCATCAATTCAAAATATCCACTACACTTGTACCACTAAGTGCAATGATAAGCAGGCAGAATTATCCCGACTCATTAAGAAGGTGTAAACAATAACAAACACCATTGTCCTCATTGTTTCATGCTGAGGCTGTGATGTGACCAATATTAAAAGTCCTGCTCTTTATCTTCAGCAGCACTGTCTCCTGCAGCTACTGGAAAACTCCATCAGTCTGAACTTTTATGAGCTGAGGAAACCAAAACAAGCATTAGCAGACAGACATGGAGCCGCAGCTGAGCGAGTGTGACACATTTGCCCTGCGCATTAAAAACAGATAGGGCTAAGTACAGACATAAGGCAGGTGGAGCCGAGGAACGGAGAGGAGCTGATTTGTAGATCCCCTGAGAGTGTCCCCTTGTTTGTTCAGTGCAGTTTAGTTTGTTGATATATAGTCGTTCTTTGTTGCAGATTTTAAAGTAGATGTCTGCTTTGGTTAACCTGACTTTGTAAACAAGCTTGAAAGTAAAAGTATTATTTAGGAAATAGTTCTAAAATTTTGGACTTGGTGTATTTTATATTACAAAATCTTGTTAGCAACCAGCGTATAACTGTCAGTCAAACAAACAAATGAGGAAATTGATACTGTTGCTGTGTCCTTGGGCAAACGTAGTGAATTGAGTAGTAAGATAAACTAAAATAAATCGGGCATTTCATTATGATCACTGACTGATAATGTAGCATAATATCTTTTGGTCTCTCATTATCTCTTCATTATTGGCCCTCTGGAGGCAACAACACTTCACAATATAAAGTTTTTAGCTAATTTGATTTGACAGGGACCAGAGCAAAAGTACAGTTACTGTGGGTCTTCCCAGTCTGCAGTGGTCAAGAAAGCAACAGGCAGGTGATGCACATGGGGAGAGGAGGCAGGCCAGTGTGGTCTAGGACAACAGATGAGCTACTGAATTTCAAACTTCTGCAGAATCTTAACAGAAAACACAATGTGCCATAGGGCTGCAGGATATGACAAAAAAAAAAAAAAAAAAAAAAAAGTTTCAATTTTATTTTGTCTCTGAAAAAGCTTTTAACATTAATTTTCTGAACATAAACAATACTGACTTTTAATAATGACCATGTAACACCAAAAGTTGTCAAACTTTTACTACTTCAAAAACTACCAAAAACTACCAAAAACTTGTTAATCATTGATACGGAACATTTAATATCAGATCACATGACTGCCTAAGGCTAAGGACTAGCCGCACCAGAACTGAGACGGGAAAGAGGGAATTTAGCTGTTTTGCATCACAAAAATGGAATACACTTCAAGGAAAAGGAAAACTGGATACGTTGGTGACACAATCGCAATTTAATAATCTGGTATTGAACTTTTATACACACACCTGCACCTATTTTTAATGTTTAACTGGACTCATAGACTTGTTTGTTTTTCTATTTGTATTCTATTTTGTATTGTGCCCATGAAAAAGACAGTCCAAGTGCTCTCACTGGGCCCAAGTGTTCTCAAATTTCTTCTCCTTAAAGATAAAGAAGAAGAAATTTCTTCCTCCAAAGTTTTAACTCTGCTCCAAAACCACATGCTTTTACTGACTAAAGACACCCAAGGTGATCATTGGCAATTAGAAATAACTGAATCATGGTCTCAATTAAAGTTAGATTGGACAGCCCTAGTGTATAATTTTGTAAAGTTTTAAAATGGCATATCTTCTCTATGTACAATGTCACAGAAACAACAATCTATTTCAGTGTCAGATTCCAGTTGTTCCTGCCTCCATTTGTATTGAAATATGTGACTTGCACTAACTATCTAAATCTTCTCTTTCTACTTCTTTCTCCAAACACCAGGCTTACAGTTTGCATCATAGGAGCAGAAAAAGATTGTCATCACGACCTTGTGAGACTGAAGTGACACATAACAAGCACAAAGCTGCGCAGCAATGAGAACGGTGAGTGGGAGAGGAGCCAGTGGAGTGCGACATGAATGGGGTTTAAAGCAGGAACACTGATCAGCTCCTAAGAGATTTGTTCTGTTGGTTTATCAGTTCACAACAAGTCCCTGCAGAAAGACACCTGGCATGCACAAGGTGAGACCAAAAACAAAGTGCACGCCATTGATTTCAAATTTTTGTGTTCTGTCAATTATGCCAAGGAGGTCATGTTTTTGCAGTGCTGGTTTATTGGTGGGTTGATTGTTTTCTGTGTTTTGTTGGAAAGACAACTCAAAAGGTATTTAGAAGTTTTTGTTGACATTTTCAGAAATAAAAAGTGGATTTCTGGGTTCAGCAATATAAAAAATTGGAACACTTCCAATATATAAAAGCCACAAGGGAAGACAGACACAAACATTTGTAAAGGGCATCTGGCATAAAATCAACATACAACTATCTGTACACTATTTTATTTGTGATACACATTTTTAAAGTAGCCTAAACCCTTCAAACTCAGCTGAACAGAAAATGCCATGGCTGGATTTTGGATGACATCATAACATTCTATAGGCCAATAATATTTAATACAGATGAGGGGCAGCTAAAATGAATATGGTTCAAATGCAGGTTTTTATTGTAATACAGTGAGTTCTTGGGTCTAGTAACTAACAGAAATGATCAGGTTCAACATTTGTGAATTTACCTTTTTGATATCTCATGGCAAATGACAATGTAATAAATGAGAAAAACTGCCTCTTGCCCCCCATCTGGGAGTATGACATCGTCACATTGTAGAATCTGAAAACCACCAACACATTGAGACGCTGAAAGATCCAAATGTCTTAAGATTTCGCATTCCTGTGGATATTTTTTTATTTTTCTTGATTTGCCACCACCCAGTCACCAATACAAGTTAGATTACGTTCAACTACTTAAGTGCAATAATTATAATAATGATATGTACAACCAATGATTTCACTGAAAATAAACATTGGCTATGGTATAAAAAGTTAACCCTAACCCCTGCTGCATGGCTTCCTCCAGTTGATGGCATAGAAATTATGCATCTTTTAAATGAAATGTGTATTTTAAAAGTATTTGACAGGATAAAGAATATATTTTACAAAGGTCCAATTTGGTTTAAACTATAGTGACTCAAGTTTCACTCTTTGGGAGGCCAGTTCACTTCACAGAGTCTGATACTGTCAGACTTTCATTAAACAAGCCACCATGAACTCTGGCCAGAACAATGGCTGCCTTCATTTCACAGTGTTGTCTCAGGGTCAATGGGACATTCCTCAGTTCACAGGACAGCACAGAAGGTATCCACTACTATCTATTCTGCCCTCACGTAGTCTATAGAGCCAAAGTTAGATGTAGTTTTATTTAACCTTATTCAGAGTTCAGTTTGATGATCTTAAAGGAGACATATTATGAAACTGTCTTTAATGAACTTTTAACCATGTTGCTCTCTTATCATTCACTTAGTTACTTATTTTTTAATTCATGCATTTTTTAGTAATCCTGCGTAATGGTTTGACTGCTCAGAAGCTTTCCGTTTTCACCAAACCCCTATCTCAGCCCACAACTCCATACTTCTGTCACATAGCAATTATTCAACGAAAATTGCTATGTAATAATGAAAATAAGTAATGGAAAAACCACTGCTTGTTATGGTGCCACAATGAAGAAACGGGTTCTGGAGTTTTGAACATCATGTCAATGGACCTGCTTCTATTATCATGCTGTTTTAGATATATATTGCAGTTTACAATCCACCAAATAATCACTTTAGTCAAATAATGATCTATGTATATTATCGTTACTGAATACCTGATAAAAATGTAAAAAAAAAAAATCTCTGACACTTTGTAATATAGGTGAAAATATGTAATTGTAAGTGAGTCATCGCGGCACTTAACACGTATATTATTCAGTGTGAGACTTCCCACTCGCATTGAACTGTGATGGCGTATGGCAGCCTATGTGTGCGATATAGTCAGGTTTAGATTGGCCTGAGAAGTGGCTGCGATCACTCCACTCTCTCACATTACAGTTATTTTTAGTACAACTCTTGGCCCAATGTTGGATAATTACTTTGTCAATTATGAAGGCATCATTTTACATACAGCGCCTATATGAAGTATTAAGCCCTAAAGCATTTTATTTGAATCAAGTTTAATAGAACACTGCTCTTTAACAAGAAACTGAGACACACAATCATATCCACCAACTGCAATAAAATAGAATCATCTTGAGAGAATGTATCTCTCTATATGGGGTATACTTTTTTATATAATGTTGAATAGCAATAGAAGTTGAAATAAACACTAGTTTAATCTTTCTTATAGATGTAAGAAGACATGTAATGGGTAACAAATACAAAGTGTGCTTTAAACTCATTGTTTTTTATGTGTCCATGTGCTTTCATTGGGGTTTATGGGAAATTAGATGTTGCAGCCCTGATGCATCTCTGGTACATTTTGCCATCATCTTATCAGCCAGGCCTTGTATAAAGTATCAGCACTTAAGGGGCTCACAGTGTGCCTGATGTTTGTCTCTGCCTGACAAATGGAATTACAAGACATATTTTGCTTTGACTGCTGAAGGAAAGGAATCCTAAATTGCCACTGTCAAACATAAAGCAAGTGAACAAATGCTTTGTTTTTCTGTCTGTAAAATATTCTCAAATGTGCTGTTACACATACAAAAGCAGTATCTCTTAGCCTATTCTATCCTTGTTTATACTGGGTTTCACAGGAAGGCTAAAACATATTTTTTGACAAGTACAAATATTTAATTTAACAATTTAAGGCAAATATATGTATTTTTGTTAAAGGCAGAGGATATGATATCCCGACAAACCAGCCGCTCTATCTTTTTCTTAACAGAAGCGTCTGAAGCCCACCAAAGAGCAAAGGGCAGGTATATATCTGCAATGTCATTCAAAAATGGAAGATATCTCTCAAAAACTAGAGACAGGATTATGTGGATTATGCTGATCAGTAGTTAGCCATTTTAGGATGGTAAATATAGCAAAGGAGTGACTCAAATGAGATTCCACTGCACAAAGAATATATTAATAGCTCTTGAAAATAACCACGAGAAAGGTCTAAATTTGGCTTATAGATTCTGGCTGACACAAAGAGCCAGACCTGGTGCCCTTCTTCTTTCAATCACAAAAGCCTCAACAACAAGAGGAAGACACTATCTGTCTTCCAGCCAGACCATAAAAGGCAGCCTCCTGGGGGCACACAATCACCACTCCAAAAGCCACAACAACGGGGCACTGGCCTTCCCCTCCAAATGCCATCTTGCTCGGCAGTGCTGAACCTGCTAAAACCATGCAGAACTTGAACCACATTGACTCTTCTTATGCAGCTCAAAGGGCCCCGAGTTGGGGAATGATAGCAAAAACCTTTTCAAGCTGAATTTGGGAATTATTTTATGGACTGGCACACTAGGATGGATGATGGGCGAGCTAAAAGTGTAAGAGCTCCCCCCTGCAGAGTCAGTAAACAATAAAGTACTTCATGCCTGACAACAGCAGCACAAAGTGGATTTTCTTAGCAGAGACTGGCTATGCTATGCACACACAGTTTTCTTGCACCAAGTTACTCTTTAAAATCAACATATTTCTCCTGATGTGCCCTGAAATATCTGGGTTCAAGCTGATCAGCAGGCGTCCTATTTTTAGCTCAAAGAACCACTCTACAAGTGACTGAAAGTAAGAGGATGTGTTGTGAATAAGATAGGACTTTCTTTGTTGGGGTGTAGAGTAATCTGTGAGCAGTGTGTGGCTCTGAATGTCACATATGGTTCTTGTAACACATGAGCAGCTAACCTTAAAAACGGAGACACCATCTGGCACTGATTGTTGTCTAAGTATCTCTAAGACTCCAGTCAATACTGTGTTTGACAGTAGATTCTTTCATCAGCAGCTGTGTACAAAGGCTGCACAAGTAGAACTGTTCGCACTCCAGCATCACAGCAACAGGGTCTGCAGTACTTCTTCTTTGAGTTAGAGTTTTTACTTTTAGTTTTGTTATTCAAAGAGATATCACTAAATGGATTTGGGTAAGGCTGCACAATTATGGATAATATAAAAATTGCAATTGTGATTAGATTTACACCTTATGCTCATTGTAAACAAGCCTACGGGCATTCACATTTCAGAATATGTCTGTCAAAACTACAAGTAAAACAACAATTTTCTGTAAAAAGACAGGATGTTGTGTTCTTTGCAGATCATTCTATTATGAATAGCTGCAGCCTTTGTGATTTGATAATCATGCAAACTCAAATTGTCATTTCATTTTGATTGTCATTTAATGTGCAGCCCTAGATTCAGGTCACTGCAATTTGTGGCTTTCTGAAATCTTTTCCAGCAAATTTAAGGTTGTGATGGGGATCCTCCTGAACAGTGCCAATGGCAGAAAAAAATCCTTTATTTTCTTCCTTTATTGGCACTTAAGAGATCCACACCCATCTACACTGAGCCATTCACATGTTTACACAGACGCCTAAGGGCACAAATGTACAAAACTAAGGAGCTAACAAACCTCCAACCAGTGATTAGACTTGCCGAGCTGTTGAGAGCCATTCACACGTTTTAATTTGACTTTGTCTTTGAACTGTGTATGTCACATCTACTTGCAGTAACATTACTACTAGCACAGAAGTCAGACAGCAGTCAACACTCAAGTAGTTTCAAGTAAACTAGCACAGACAAGGCCTAAGTTCAAATGAAACAAGCTACAAACCGATGCCTAACTCTATCTCATTCAGTCACTTCTGTCGTGTTCCATGCAGTGACATCTCAACCTATGGTAAATGTCCAATATCGAGTGCTTTAACAGAATGCCTTTTAGTCTTTAACGCTTGACACCAAACATGATGATAGACACGTGAATATGCACATCTGACACCTCCAGCTGACAGTTACCCATACACACAAGACTCCACTCTACACTTTTTACCTGTCATTCCACACTTCATATCACTAGCGCTCAAGATGCAGTGTACTCTTTGGAAATGTCATTCATTACATGTAATACAGAAGCTGCTGCCAGAAACAGGAATACAAAGCAGGCAGAAATCCAATGCCTTGGAAGTTTCTGGCAGTCACTTGGTTAAAAAGACTCTAAACCTACCTCAAGTCTTGCAAGAAAAGTTTCTCGTCCTTTTTCTCATTCCTCTGTTGCTGACTTTGACTTTGTCTTTATCACAGCTAATGAATAGACTGAATGCAGCTTGCTGTGCAGTCTAAGAGCGTCTAAAGGGATGCTATCTCCCTGCATATTCTTGTTTCCTTTCTATAAACAATAAATTTCAAACCATTAGCACGATTTCTGGCATAATTAATAGTTAACAGCTGCCAAATTTTCAAATTGTGTATTTAATAGTATAAAATGGACTGTTATTTTGCCATGTGCTTGGTAAAATAGGCATTTAAGCAGCTACAACACTTTGAGTAGCTATGAATGGTTTATAATAAGCTTTCTCTTTCTGCACCCTACCCAGCCACCACTTTTACTACAGTAGTTCTACCAATACTAATGTTACACTACCTGGATTTATATGCTAAGATAATGCATAATGATACGTTGGTACCACTTTATAATAACTACACCTGAATTAGCCTTTATAAAGCATGAAAAAGACTTAATTAACAGTGAACAAATGTTTTATTAAAACTACTTAATTAATACCCTACTCCTTAATTAAGTAGTTACTAAGTAGTAGCTACTTTGTTCATTATGACTAAAGTCTTTGTTCATGCTTTATTGAGTTGTAATTATATGAGTGCTTTTAAGTACTGCCATGAACTACTAATGTGTCCAGGCACTAATGTGTACATACTAGCTACATGCTGTATACTATTTTTCTACAACAATAGTCCTTGCTGGTCCATATTGTTTTTGCTATTAGATCTGAATCGTTCACTTAACCAGACACCACACATTTTAATGACTATGAATAAAACATGATCAGCTCACTGTAGCGCTCCAGTAGATTCCAGTGAAGAGGGTCTGATTAAAAGACAAACTGCTCGTCTTTATCAGCTCCAAATGTGCCTAAATTGCTACAGGTTACAATGACTGGAGGCAATTGAGCCCCAGACTGTGATGGATCGATTGTATCTTCAGAGCAGAAAACACTGATATATGACAGACTGGATTTATATGGGATGTGTAGACCTGTTTCTAGATACATGAAAATTACAGTGCGCAGCAGGGGTTACCAGTGAGTGGGCAGGCCAAGTTTATTATTACCGTCTAACAGCATATAATAAAAGTCAATTAGAATATACAGGCTGTGCTAGAATATAAATTAAGTGGGTTGTTTTGTTTGTTTTTGGTGTCACAGCCATAAAGCAGCACCAAAGAGAAAGAATATGGCAACAATGAGATTATGTTTTTGCTGTAACAATAGCTTCAAACATCAATGATAGTATATTATGACAGCCTATCAACCTCATTTAAAAAATATAGTTTTAACTCATGCTTTTTGGCAGCTCTGAGGACATTCACATCCTCAGGAGTAATTTGTGATTACAAAGATATATTGCTAAAACTAAGAAATAAAATATATAAGTAGTGTTTTGTGCCAGGTTTATTATAAATTGATGCTATTGTGAAACCTTGAATAAAAACATAACTATAGGGAAGTCCAAAACGGTCTGCTAAATATGTTACTATTGAAGTGCACATTCAAATTAGGCTAATGAGATTCATCAGTCAGACTGGGTAACGTGCTTTAAAGTGAGCTCGATGCCAAACGATATCATCCAAGTTTGTTCCAAATGATAATGTTTGTTTCTATTACAAAGATGAATACATCTGATAGACTTTGGCAGGATTGGTGACCCTGAACTGGATGCCAGTATTGTTGTGGTGTAACTGTGAATTCTGAGTGGAGTCCACTTGGCACGCACGCATACAGAGAGGTCAGCGAGGGTTGGCTGTGGCGTTTATGTGCGCTCTCTCACGCTGGCATTACACTGTGACTGTGTGAATAAGCAGGACAGTAAACAAATGTGACCAAATCCTCTGATGGCTCTATGAATCTGGTAAATAAGACTGTGGAAGGCACTGACTCAGCCACAGAGGCGGTGTGAAGTAGAGCTTGTGTTGTTTTATTTTTCAAACATGGCTGTGCACAGTCCTCAAGTTTCTCTTAAGAAAACACTAGAATAGTAGCAAGTGAAACATGCTTCAGTGTAAAGTTAAATATAAATACATTTTCTACTTCAGTTTAAATGACTGTGTTATTATCACTTTATGCAAACAGGAGCCTAATATAAGATAATGTGGGTATCTTTTTTTTCTTATTATATTATTATAATTCTTCTTTGTTATTTTAGATTATGATTAATACAAGAAAAAATTGAGAAAATGTACAGTTACCGTACCAGTAACAAAAACCAGGTATTGTTCAAGTACCGGTACCCCAAAAATTGAAAGCTATAGTACTGGTACCACTATAATACTGCAAAAAGGATCCATCTTACTACTTCTGCTGCTGCAGATGATACCAACTCTGCTATTTATATGACAGCCCCACTTACCCCAGAGCTGCTATCAGATCAGGATATTACAAGTAATTTGAGACATCAAGTTCTCAGCTTAAATGCTGCCCTATATGACTCTGCCTGGACCTCAGCCTCATGAGTTATTTACTGTAGCTCTAATAAAGTTCTAGAAATGATGTGGAAGTTTAGAAATAAAGATACAAATATTTCTGCTCCTATAACGAACTTACCACATACAGTATATGCTGCGGCTTGTAGCTAATTAGCTCCAAAAGTAACGTTCAAAGCTGACTGATCACACTTTAACACTTCTGACTGAGACAAGTCATTAGCAGTTAACAGCTTTTTTCCACAAACCATCTAAATATTTCTTATCAGCAGATTGGCTACAAGTCAAAGTTCGAATAAACCCACAAATCTTTTAATTGGTGATAGCACTAACACGATCATGGGGAATCAAGACTGTGTGTTATTCACAAACACCACAGTCCAAATATATCTATGTAATTCTGTCTACCTTATAAAGTGTAATACTTTGATATAATGGGAGCAAATGTTGGCAGAAACTTGTGATGCCAGAACAGCCAATGGATAGACACATGTAAGAGCTGAAGTTAACTTAAACCTAAAATATATTAAACTCAAATATTCCTCTTTATACACACTATATATACGCAATTTGAATTACTTTTGGACCTGCCCAATTTGACTGGAACTTCAAAAGAAAATATCAAATCATTCTATTCAAAACAACAACATTCCTGTATTGTTGAATTCTTTTTTTGCATAAAGTGACATGTTTTCAATGTACTGCCTCAGAGCTTGCAGTGAAGCAGCGGTGCTCAAAGTGCAGGGATCAGAGGAACCTCCTGTGATGTACTGAAACAAAAGGCTCCACAGACAAAAGAAAAGATGATGCAAAGACTCTGGGTTTGGAGAAAATTGAATGTGCATATGGATTCTAATGTAATACAGATACCCTCTAGCAGCCCTTATGCACATTTTAATCCAGAGTTATCATGGTTTGACAAAAACTTTGAAGGTAAAAGTTATATTCAACTTTGTAATGAAACAGAACACTTTTTTGAAAATGTGAAATGTTCCAATGTGACGTGTGAACAGTTTATGCTTACTCCAAAATTACAGAAAATACAGAGAAAACTTTGAAGTTAAAATATCCCTGATTGAGTAAAATAAATGAAATACTTTCCACATGAATCTAGAAAATAGTAAAAAGTAGTAAAAGTAGTTGTATTCTGAAAGCCAGCAATAGGCATGCGCATAACCCTTTCGAAACAAATCCAAACTGACTATAAGGAGAGGCCCCATTAATTTTACATGGAATGGACCTACTATGATTTGTCAAGCAAGGCAAAGATTAGAAGCTCAAAATGAGACAGCTGTTATAGGCTATGCATCATCAACAGCAGTTAAACAATTTACAAGGGTCAGGAGTTTGAAAGGGGGAAAAAAATCTGTTGTGCAATTTGAATTTATTATCTGTGGTTTTATGCTTGTCAAAATGATTAGGATGACACGATATTCAATACACGGCATCAGTGGAGGTGACCCCCATCTACAAAGGGCACTTCTGCACATCATAAAACATGACAGCGATTTACTGAGATGAACCATAACTTGAATAACCTGAATATGTTAAACTATATAGTCCTGAGATAGAGAGATAGCAGCAGTGCGTTTTATTCAAGTCTTCCATTCATTCTCACATACATTCACTATGGGTAAGAAAACTAATTTGCATGTTTTATAGGAAAGGATCAGCAAGAAATGTTGACCAGTTTAACAAATAAACCTAACATGTTTTTGTCAAGAAGCATAAGTGCTAACCACTCTCCCACTGTCCACTTACCATTTGGGTAAGAACAACTGCACAGTTACATATTTATTATCTATATTGACTTGAACATCTGAAATAGACATTGGGTGAAATCAGGGCTGAGTTGCACACACCAACAATGTGATATGAAATGTATAGGCTATGCACTGTGTGTTTTCTGCACTTGAAACAATGTATAAGATTTGTCCATTTGTATTTGCTATGTCTTTATATAATAATAATAATAATATTATATATAAAAGAAAAAAAATAAAGGCTTTATATAATAATAATAATAATATTATATATAAAAGAATAAAAATAAGGGGAACATTTCTCTCTCCACAAAGAGAAAAGGCAAACTAATACAGGAATCCGCAGATTACACTTGGTTAGTCAAACATGCAGCTCCAGTGCTTCAGGCAGATTGAGGTAATTCCACCCTGAGGCTCCTTAGAATACCACCCTCCATAAATACACACTTCTACCATTCAAATCAATGAGGAAATACTTCTAAACCCCAACAAACTAGACTTGTACAAAAGCTAAATGAATGAGGTCAGTGGAAAATAGCTATTTGAAATGGCAGAAAATGGCCTTGGCATATCTTTTTGATAGCCTTGGGGTTGTTTATTTTAATGGGTGAAAAACTAGTCAGGTACAACTGTTAGCTTTGTGAATACCAATAAAGCAGATGAGCATTCCTGTTACAGTCTGGCGTTGTAGGTCTCTATATTACTGTATACAGCCCAGGGGGCAGGCCACTAGGTGGGACATATGACCCTGGGCCCCCCTCCTCCATCGTTCTTGGCCTTTGCGTCATGCCTGGTTTGTCTCCAGACATGCGGCATAGTTGGAGGTCTGTTTTCCGACCTTTGGACAGGGACAAAGCTGCCACTTTTCTTACAACATAAAAAATTGCATCCACAGTCTTGATATTCGACTGACCTTGGGAATTTATCACAGTAAGACATTCTATTATAGTGTCACTAAACTGTGAAAGAACAACAACATTTGAAGAAACAAACACACATTAATGGTGAACTATGTAACTTTTTGGTACAATGTACGCCATCTGCTTGTCTCCCCTGAGATATTATTGCTTTGTCTGAAATGTTTCTCAGTGTGGCATTAAACATATGTGTCTTGCATTTATTCAATTACAAATGTTTCATTTTCTAAATAACTTACTGTAAGGGGCTGCTTTTCCACAGATTTGACCTATAACTTGGCCTGGAGATGCTACAATGTGCTTGTTTCTATGGAGATAAGTTAAGGTTAATGACATATTGAACATTCCAGGCAATGCAATAACATCTGGATGGAGACAAGCAGGTTAGAGACCAGAAAAGTTACATATTGTACCTTTAAGATGTTATAAGACAGTTGAGACCGTTGACATTTGAATTATTTTGTTTACTGTTATGATATTTCCCCAGTGAATGGAAATTGAAAGGTTATTAAACAGTATGTTTTAACATTTCTGAAAAATATGCATAGTTTAAAGCTAATGAATTTATCATTTTGTAGCATCACAAACATCCAAAAGTCACCATATAACATTTTGTAGTGGCAAGTTGTGAGATAAATTTTCATTTCTGTTGTTTGGTTTTTGAAAAGGTCAGGAGCATTCTTACCAGACGGCGACGTTCTTCTTCCACAGTGTTAAGAAGCTGGGCAAACTCTTTGAAGGACTGAGCTGAAACACAAGAAAAATACAACTTACAACAGGTTTTAGGACACAAATATATCTTCAGTCAATAAATCTTTATAACCCGACATATGATGAACTCGTAGAACTGTGCCATAATTATGCAAATACACACATCCACATGTTGTCTTATAATAAAAAAGATATTTAAAAAGTGTAGCAGCTTGGCCATTAAAGCTCGTATGTCGCTGGCACCCCTTGAGCTTTCTCATACATGGGGGGATGAAATGTTTTTTCCCCAACGCTCCCAATACCGCACATTTTAGAACCTAATAAAATCATGCAGCTGTCCCATTTAAGCTCGAGACGTGTAGTAAAAAACAATACTTCAACTGAATGGCGACTGCTGATTGCTTCCATTTTATTTCGTTCCCCTGCGTAGTCTTAAAATAAACTGACAGTGGGTATAGGAGAGAGAGAGAAAGATATTGTTTGTCCACTCCATCTGGGCTTTACTTATTACAGTCTACACAGGAACCATTCACAGGGCTCCAGACTAACAATTTGAGCTGGGTGCACTGGTGCGCCTAAGATTTTCATTTGGGTTCACAAGAACATTTAAGCCATAGCAATATATTGTCCTTAAATTGCTTCAACAATAAGGGCTAAATAAAAACTTGGTTAGTTACTTTTACCCAGATATACAAGTCATACTCTATATTCCACATGTATTAAAGAAAAACTACAAAGGAAATAATATTTCAATAATGACTAGTTTTATCTATTCAAAGTTGTTTATTTGATCAAATAACATTAAGAATTTACATTTTCTTTAAGTTAAAACATAATGAGTTAGAAGCCTATAAGTTATAAGTTAATAAAAAACTATTAAGTAAATATTGGCTTCAAAAACAGTGAGAGGTCTATGCTTTAAAGGATCTTTACAGTTCACTATATTAAGTGCAGAATGAGACCTCTTCAATTTCAATAGTTGATCTCTGACATCTTTTGCTGTCTAGATTTATTTTCTTTTTCACTTTGCGCGCAGCCTCATTTAAGTATCTAAACAGTGTGGAGGATCTGCAGGTTTGATGCTTCTCTTTAAAGGTAAATACTGTGTCTCATTCACAGACAGATGAAAAAAGCCAAACTTGTAAGTTCTGGTGCATTTAGCTCTGTGCACCTGAGCGTGACCTGAGCGCATCGGCCTGCGCTCCAACTGGCTTTAGCGGTCTGGCCAGAGGTGAGAGTGAGTGAATTAATGCTTTTTTCGTTTAGTTGTCAATTAAAACAATCATACAAAATGTGTTCTATACTATTTAATCCGTGTTTATGAGGAGAGAGGACACAGGAGAAGGGATGTAATGAGAATCTGTCAAGTGCACCCAAGGAAAATTTTTAGTTGCACCGAGCAACATTTTAGACACATGTACGCTCAAAATGGCACTCTGGAGCCCTGGTTCAGTGTACAGTACAGTGAAGCTTGTATGGGATCGTGCCTCTACACATCCATGGCTTCATTAAAGGACAAACACCAATGTTTAGTTTAGACAGGCAAACTATTTTCTCAACTAATAGTTTTTCTTTTGGACAGGAGGCAAACTATTTTCTCAACTAATAGTTAACAAAAATTGAAAGGATACGGGAATATAATTCAGATGTGGTGAATTGTGATAAGGAATGTCCCCACTGGCTACTAGTGTATGTCTCATATTAAACAGTAGTATCAGATACCATACATCCTTCTCTGCACAGAACCTAAATGTATAAAAAATAAATACTAATACTCAAATACATACATTTATTGTGTTCATGGCACAATAATGTTGTTTTAATGCATACAGGTTTTTATGACAGAGGTAGCATGCACAGTACAGCAGCAGTATGTTAGTCATTCTGCCCCAGGGCAGTTGTAGTCACTGGCTTTGTTTTTACAGTGCCCGGTATAACATTGGTAATACTGGCCAGCTCAGCTTTAAAGGTTTCACACATGTATGGTCATTGTTGGTTAGCCCCTGTGTCAGCCTTTGTCCAGCCATTTAGCCACAGCAGAGTCGGCTGTCCTGCCTGCCAACACAGTAACACCATTATCAAGAGCAGGGCCTGGCATGGAGGCCATGAATCACCTCAGACACTTTGCTCCATTTACACACCAAAGCTATTTAAAGAACCGGGCGCAATGATTTTACGCCGTAATGCAGCGGGCAGTCTAGCCCTCCTATTAACACCTTTGGATGCTTTATCAACAGAAGCCACCTCTCAGGGGGTAAAGGCCACAGCAGGAGCCACTGATGGGGCAGGATTAGACTGTGAGCAGAGGAAATAGTGTCAAAGGGAGGTTTGCTTTAGCATGCCATTCACTAGCAAATGAAAAAGCCACAATAGCCTAGTGTTATATTTCCAAATGGACTCATGGGCTTTAATGCAGCATACATTTTTAATATTGTTCTGGGCAGCCATTTTAATAGTCAACATTTCCTAGTTAAGTTTAAACAGAAAAATGTAGTCAGAAGAATTTTGTAATGGTATTTTCTAGCTTCCTTCATGGTAAATTACACAAATAATAGATAGATAATAATAGTTTTCTAAGAACTCAAGAAGGCTAGGTGCAACACTGACTGATACCAGAGGGGATCTGGTGTGTGTGTGTGTGTGTGTGTGTATATATATATATGTTTACTTATTTGTTTATTTATTTATTTTTTTGTACTTTTTTTTGTACTTTTTTTTACAAAATATAACATTTTCAGTATTGAGACTGTAAAGGTCTCATTTCTTTTACTCACCTCTGGCTATAGATAAGTACTTTAACCCATTGTGTAATAGGACTCCCAAGTCATAAACCATTCTTTCAGTCAAGTAATGATTTTTCTCCAGTAAATTCAACATTTCTGTCAAAACTCTGCGCTTTTACACCTGCAATTTTCTTCAAAACCTTTGCATCTATGACAGATAGTCCATACAGGAATACTTTAGCTTTGCAGCATCTATTCTTTCAGTTGCATCTTTGAGCTATATTTTAGAGCTTATCAGACTTGTCTCAGTCCAGAGCTGTCCCTTGGAGACTCCGACTTGACCTTCTGTGAGAGGAGCATGTAACTTTTCTGAAAATTCAAATTTCTGTGGCCACATCAATCTTTTGGCCCCATTGATTCCTAGATAGCTGGCGTAGAATGTGAATGTCACTGCAGGAAGTCATAGAGTAAAATCAATAAAAGGTCAGGTGAACGGGGCGTAGGCACATATAATCTCCCATGTTGTTTGTGGAAGTTAGCTAGCATCAAAGCGAGTGCGCAGATCCTGGCTTAGACTCTCAGCTATGGCATTCACAGAGGTGTGGCTGTGTCAGTGGGACAGCGCTGGGACAATGATGAAGACATTGATTTCAACACACATTTCATGTTTTCTGAAGTGTGATCATGGCCTTTGCGTGAGCCTGGGCAGCCAAGCACAATGGAGAAGCACAGGGAATTTCAACAACAGGAAAACAGGAAACATTTATTATAAGCCAAATTTGGTCGATGGAGTATGAGCTAAACAAGAGAACCACAATAAAGCCATTAAAAAGACATTACTGTATTTTCCCCCTGCCGTCCCGCCTGGTGTAATATCAAGATCTGCAAACTATTATTTCAAACTCACAAGCTAATCTACTATGCCTGATTTTATTCAAATAGACCCCTGCACCAGTTTTTCACAGTAAAATTCTGTAATGATATTCAGTATTTCATCTTGCATTCACTTAATGCTTGTTTCTTATGTCCTCTGTGTATACAACTTACCATGAATAATACATAGGCCTACTGTAGCTTTACTGATCCTTAAAATCATACTAAATACTAGCGGCACAATTTGAGAAATGTCTTGCGATTTTGTCTGACAAGCATTGGGAGTGTGATTAGATAGTGATTTATAAAGCACACATTTTAAATATTTCCTGGAGAATTGACAAAAAGACTGAAATGGACAAACTAATACGAGAATCACATGTATTTCAGGATCTAAACTACGGGGTTAGCAGTTTTTTTTACACACAATAAGACAGGATATTTTGTTGGTAGGGGAAATTATGGTACTTCAAAAATGGCAGCCTTTGTGATTTGCTAATTGCATCCATTCACATAGTGATTTTAATTTGATTGTGATCTTGCACCTCTATCAAATACAAATATGTAGTCTACAGTATTTTTTCATTCAACACCAAAATGTTATGGTGTAAAGTATCTTTTTTTCCTCAAACCTAAAAGCCAGTTTTCTATAAATGGACACTGCATCATCATCTGAGCCCTCTGCAGTGTCCTGGTCACTCTTTGTAAACGTTGGACTCATCCCACTACACCAGCTGGTCGGACAAAATGCCTATTATTTGCTGCACATAGGCTGACATGAGTGTGAATGGAAAAGCAGCGTAATAGACATTTCCTCAAACAAGCACATGTTTGACTCTAACTATCCCTGGATTTGGGTGTGGATTTGTCCAATATACATAATTGCTTTTCTGCTCTCCTGCCCATCACGCTACAGCGGCTGCTTTGAGAGAAGAGAAGGAAAAGGCACTATTCATTAGGCATTCAGATGAACATTACGGCCCCGTGTCGGAGAGGTCGATATCCAGTCTAGCCCTCACAGATGGACAGTAATTCGGCAGGCCCTAGCTCCATGAAGCTCAGGGCTCAAGCTGGAGATAATGAGCACAGCAGAAAAAGTAGGGAGAGGAGGAAGCAGGCAGACTGTGAGAGCGGCCCATTAGCGGTGTAGGGCCCTCTGCGCTGCTGCTTTCATATTCCTTATGGTGGATACGGCACCTCCATTAATCTCTGACACTGATCACAATTAGTCCCTTTGATCGGCAATAGGCTTTAGAAGAAACAGGGGAAACATCATAAGCAAATCAATAGCATTAATTATACATGCATCGGAGACAACTTCCAAGATCCATACAAAAAAAAACATTCCACGGATTTGTCAGCACCTTGCCAAAACTGTAATAAGTCTTTGCTAATTTTTTTTGTATCTAATGCTTCAGTCGGTATGAGTGGGATAATCATGACAGCAGATCTTTCTATAACTTATACGCCTGCATTGAAAGGTCAGGTATAGTTTGAGGCTTGAATAAATAGGAGGACTCATTGAATTTAAATGAGACTCCAGGGATGGATTGAACTTACCAATGTTCACCTCATCGTCAGTCTCTGCGTCACCTATGCACTCAAACTGAAACTCCAGCAGGGACTGGGAGAACTTCTGGACAGCGGCCGAAAGACCTGCAAGATTAAAAAGAGGTCAAATGAGTGAGGAAGTCCCTCTGTACAAGACGTGAGAAAATATGCAGAAATGCTAAATCAGCTTTTCAAAGTAGACCACAACTTGCATAGTTTGATAGAAGGTAACAAACTTATATTAGTCTTCGGTGAATAAATCCAGTTCTATATTCCAGCACAGTATGTGAATGCAGATTTATAGGGAATCAATGAACCATATTGTGGTTCAGTGCATCCAAAAAGTTACATAGATAAGGCATATAGGCAAAAACATAAACTCAGATATCAATAATGAAATGTTTTCCCTGAGATTTGCAATGTCTATAAATGCTGTATAGTTAGAGGTGACTGGTGAGATATTGATATCCCCCCATAAAGGAATTTTACACTCCAGTGCAGGCAGAGGAGAAGAGGTGAAGAGGCTGATAACCAGTCTAGCCCTCGCACAGTCTGAACACAATTGATAGCGGTTTTAAACTTGTCAAGCTTGTGAAGTTACTGCGTGCTTTTGTTTATTTCAAAAACACAATTAAACTGCGTATGCTTTTCAAATAAACACAAGAAACACATGTTAAGTTCATGTGTCTTTATAATGTCTACTACTGTGCACTCTACATGCAGGGTCCAATTTTTAACATACATATATTGCAGTTACATTTCTTTGCAAAACACATAAACAACAAACCATTATAGATGGAGAAGTGTGCAATATCCAAGAAAGTTATTACCACAATTTTTAGAGCCTATAACATTTGATTTTATGACAATTCATATACACTTTTATAATGCCAATAGGAGGCAACTAAAGCAATTTTCTACCGTAGACAATTTCCAAGATCCATACAAAAAACATTGCACGGATTTGCCAACATCTTGCCAAAACTGTAACTAAAGCAATTTTCTACTTAGTTTACAATTCACTGTAATTGGCTGTCACTCACTTGAACCTTGAAGGAGGCGGGCTTATTGGAAAGTGGATGGGAAAATATATCTGTTTGTGTGTATAGCTGAATTAGACAGAGAAGCACTGAATCACAATGACAATTTCACCAGCATAGTGTATTGCATAGTATAATCAGATAATATTACCATTTTTATCACCATATCTCCCAACCCTATATTGACAATAGTTCATTTGGGAGAAAAAAGACAATATTTTAAGTTTCTATTGACCATTAGGTTTTGCGTTTTCACAAAAAGCATAGGAAAGCGCAGTCTCAGTCTTCACCATTACTTAACACTCAGTCAGAATCAGATCCTGCTCTACTGCTCTTTGTAGTGACAAGTCTGCCTCAGTTACTTGTACATTCAGGATTTATTGATTCATGTGGTGCAGCCTGCCCTCAAACTGCAGTCTAAACAGAGTGTGTTGATCTGATGAAAAGTGACAGACTCAAACATGCAAAAACGTCTGACATGAGAACACAGCTGAAAATACATTAGCTCTGAAACTACAATACTATTACTAATACACAGTGGTTTAAGAAGAACCCCCAAATCTACTCAGTCGCTGAGATAATAATAATCAAGTAATAAAACAAAAACAACTAAAACTTTCCATTAGGGATGGATAATATGCCAAAAAATTATGTCATGATTTTTACTTGATTAGTTTATCAATGACTGTTCACTTTGTATCTTTATTGTTGTTAAGTAGCAGCAAAGTGAACTGTTTCTTTTGAAAGTTCACTGTAATTGGTTAAATCCACCTGTCACTCACTCAATGCATGATGAAGATTGACCAATGGGAGGAGTGGGTAGGCCTGTCATGATAATTACTATATCGACTTATCATTCAATATATGTTAGATGGAACAATCATTTCTGGGGGTCAATATTTATCGTGTGTTCTTTTTCTTTGCACAACTGGGAAATTGTTGGTTATTTTTTGGCTATACGATAAGACTTGAGCTGTAGAAGGTTGAATTAATAACGTCTCATTACAGATGCAAACTAAGTACTAAAGTGTTTCATTATGCTACTTATTTACTGCAGCTCATGTTTTTAACACTATATTTTAGAATAGTTTTTGTAGTTTAAATCTGCTCTTGGGCTGTTGTGTCAGTTGCATAAATTACTTTCAATATTATCGTTTATCGTCTATATTTACGTGAGCAGTATATCATACTTCAGAATGTGTTATCGTGACAGGCCTAGGAGTGGGCAGGTTAAAGTGTGCTTGAGCCTAGAGCTGCATTAGACAGAGAAACACTGAAACAAAATATGACCAAAACATCATATAATAGCAGGGAACAGAGCGTCACAATTAGGTTTTCTTCATATATTGCCCAGCCCTTTCAATGTAATTATTTACTAAAAATGATCAGGCTTTAGCTCAGACAAGAGAAAAGCAACTTGCTAATATCTAAAACAAGACATGATTGGACAAGCTACATTAGCACTTTTAACACCTCAGGGGGTTCAAACGCTGTGATCAAATGCATGTACTCTTCTAATTGTACTAATCATATTATTATGCAACTGATTCCACTTTGTCTGAGGTCTGAGTTACATAAAGGTTTCTGTGTGGGTCTGCTGAACTAACTCTGGGTCAAAGCAACCTGTGTTGGCACTGCTATGGAGAGTGGGAGGTTTTATATTTTAGATGAATTTATAATTACAACTGAAGCAAATTTAGGCTGCTAAAATGGTCTGACATTTTCAATAACAGCCCACACAGTGTGAAATGTACATATTTCTCTCATTCTCACTGTTGACAATGACTCATTAACTGCTCTGCCTTTCTTCTGTCTTTACTTCCGAGCGAATGTGAAAAGAAAGGATTCAAGGAAAAATCATAACAGCATATAGCACAAATTATATGCATGAATCCTCATTTAAACAGAGCTGTGCTAATTGCTATGTGCATACGCAAAGTAAATACATTTATCTAATAGTTGTGTTGGAGAAATTGTCATAATATTATTAGCATGCAGGGGAATTAAACATAGCCTGACACCAACCTGCTGCTTTTAGAGCACCATCACTGCAGCAGCAAAGCCATCAGCCTCTTCAGCCGTTCTCTCTCTTAGGTTTTTAATCATCACAGTGTCAGGTCCTGGGGGAAGCAATCATTACACCATAATAAAGGTAATAATTGCCTGGCAAATCCAGAATGATATCTCTCTGTATTTTTTATACTGATTGATATCAGTCTGGTGCCTACGCCCTCCGTTGCATCTCAAGCTTGGCCAAATATGATCGTGCAATTAGATTTGATTTTTTCAGTGATGCATCTGAAACAAAGGGGCTCATTGGTCGCCTACCATTTACAATTAAAATAAAATTTATGCCACCTCTGATTAACAGAGTTTACTGCTTTGCTCATTGATTGTGCAGAAATCCGAAATGTTTTTCAGCCCCCTGTGATATTTTTTTTGCCTTAATTTTTTCATGATACAGACTGGACCATGCGTATCCATGATTGGCTAATCCACCTGTCAATCACGCCCATTTGAAAACAGGGAGATTCACCAGTGACCAGACTCACATCTTCGTAAAGTATTGAAAAAGTGTATACTCTGCATCCCAGACAAGGATAATAATATTATGTTTAATTTATTTTGAGAGTACTAGTGAAAAAGAAGACTGAAAAAAAACAATAAGTTAATTGTACAGACGTGAGATGAGATGGTATTTGTCAAGAAGAACTAATCCATTTGTGCATGAATTGTCTTTTTCATTGTATGATTTTTTTGCCCTGAAGATATAGAGGCTCTTATCAATGCAGCCTACACTGTAAAAGTGCAGGTTTGAGATCAATAGTGTGTTGCGGTTGTCTGGAGAGCCATCAATAATGGATGATCTTTTAGCTCTGGCTTACAGACAGGCCCAAACCCTCAAAACAAAAACCCTGCACTTCAACCAATACTGTCAACTGACTCAACACATTCTTAAAAAACGCTGTCACTCAAACTTTGCACATGTGAAACGCAAGAAAATGCACATATCTTTTACTGTTGCGTATTCTCATAGCATCAACCACCATCTGAGGAGTGACGCTTAGGGCCATTTGTTGCATCTACAATCAATGCATACCATACATAACTATTGTGTACAGCTAACTGCAGATGTGGACATGTTTTTAGACGATTCAAACAGGGCAATAACATGGCCCACAAATCTCATGAACAGTGAATATTTTAACAGATTTGAATCCAGATGATTCATATTCTGTGTTGTTTCGAGTGGTAATAAGAATGCACAACCCCTGCCAAAGTCACAATCCTTTAACTAAGTCCAAAAATGATCTTGGTTTCCACTGAATCCAAATTCAGTGAGCAAGGAAATCACAGCCAGGAGCAATGGAAAATGAGGGTTTTTTTCAACTGGAAAGTAAAATACATTTTTAATTTTAAGTACTTACTTATGCTATGTTTTACCTTAGTAAAACATACCATAAGGAAGTCAGAACAGACTAATTTTGGGATGTTGCAGTACCAAATGTTAGTGTTACGATTATTGTGAAAAGAAACATCACAATTTAACATTCACATTGATACCGTAGCAAAACAAACGTAAATCCCTTAATTCGCATTCAGAATTAAAGCATTAACTTATGTATCATTATTATAAAGTGTTACCGTAATGTTACGATTACTCAAGCATGTGACCATCAATGAAAGAATAACAGATAAAAAAGCACTTTACATCTAGATTCTTTTTTGGAGTGTGGATAGAATTAAAATTACTGATCACAATGATAATTATGATTATAGATTAACTGAATAATTTTGACACTCCTTATAGTTGTTATAATGCTTATAATACTACTGACAAGTTTATATTTTGTGTACAAAATATAAACTCAAAATGGATTTATTATATGCACATGGCTATAGTCACAATCAATAGTTGTATGAATCATGACATAATGGTCTTCATTGAACAAAAGCCAAATAAAGTACATATTTGCTGTAAAAGATGAAATTAAACTAGGAGTGGAACAAAGTATTGTCAGGGAGTATGAGTTACCTTACAATACTATGGCTCCCTTGACATTACATCCAGTTCTTTTTACATCAGTGACAGACCCGAGATTTCAAAAGCTTTCAAACATGCCTGGCAGAATCCCACTGTGGCTTTCAGGAGAACAATAAAGTCTATGACACAGAACATTAAAAAGTGTAAGTCTAAAATATGAACTGCAGCCATCGGAAACATATTGTACTTTTGGGTAGAGATTGAGAATAAAACTGTATTGTATCTTCAAAGTATAAAAAGTAGGCAAGTCAATGTCTGTGCAGTGCTTCATTTGCAAAACTAGTGGCTGGAGAACAATCTTTGGAATTGTTTCCCCCACACAAATAAAGTCACATGGAGGAGTATTGCAATTTATGTTTAAAAAGTAAAATTCTGTTCAGAGTACACATTGTAAACAACTCAATGTACAAGCATTAACATTTAAGACACGAGTGAAATATGTACTGCTAAACTAATACAAGAATCCAATGTACTTCAGTTCAACAACTTGTAGAGGTGTAAACTACAGATACAACATAAATATTATATTCTTTGCAAAGGACATTCTTTCATATAAATAATTTCAGCCTTTGCCATGTGATAATTGTGTTTAAATTGTGATTTTTACATAATCAACAGAAACAGTCATAGGGCATCAACAGTAATGTGCATGACAATGACATACAGTCAGATATGCGGAGTATTTATGTCATTATGCAACAATGTAAACTCCAGTTCAATGTTATTGTATTGGTGGATGTGGTTATTGTCCATGGGAGGGGGCAGAGTGGGGGGGGGCTGTTCAGCAGCCTCACAGCCTGAGGATACAGGCTTTTGGTCAGTCTGGTGGTTCTGGCCTTCATGGACCTATACCTTCTACCTGAGGGCAGCAGGTGGAAAAGTTGATGAGCAGGGTGTTGCACTCTCCTCAGACAGCAAGTGGTGTAGATGGTACTGATCTCTTGGAGAGTCGTCCCATAGATTTTCTGCGCTGTTTTCACCACCCGCTGGAGTGCCTGCTGGTCAGCCTTAGTGCAGCTGGAGAACCACACTAATAATTCATATGTCAGAACACTACTGAGGCACAATTGTAGAAGTTCACCATCAGTGGTCTGGGGATGTTGGCGCACCTCAGTTTCCTCAGTTAGTAGAGGCGTTGTTGTTTCCACCGCTGAGGCAATGTGAATCCCCCAGGGCAGTTCCTCAGTCATGGTCACCCCCAAGAATTTAAAGTTGGTCACCCTCTATGTTTTGCACGTTTTTTGTCCACAGTAATCTCATTTTTTTTGTCCACAATAATCTCATTTTTTTTGTCCACAATAATCTCGTCTTGATGTTTAGGATCAGGTTATTTCTGTGACACCATGACACCAGATGTTGCACCTTGTTGATGTAGTCTGTCTCATTGTCATTGATGATGAGTTCGAGCACGGTGGTGTTGTCGGCGAGTTTGACAATGAGATTGGAGGAGGAAGAGGCAAAGCAGTCATGTGTGAAAAGAGTGTAGAACAGGGGGCTCAGCACACAACCTTGGGGGACTCCGGTGTAGATAAAAAAGGGTGGAGGAGGTGTGCTTGTCCACTCTGACCCTTGGTGTGGTTTGTCCACAATCCAGTTGCACAGTGTGGTGTTTAGTCCAAGACAGTGTAGTTTAGACAGAACTGTAGTCCACAAAGAGGAGCCATGCATAGGTGTTCTGCTCCAGGTGCTCCAGTAGTGTGTGCAGCACAATGGCTATGGCGTCCTCTGTTGACCTGTTCTCCTTGTATACAAACTGGTATGGGTTGAGTGATGGTGGAATTGCAGCTTTGATGTGTTTGTGTGTCTCCAGGCATTTGGCAAGGATGGAGGTGAGTGCCACAGGTCTGTAGTCATTTAGACATGTTACATTGGACTGTTTAGGGATGGGGACTATCATGGCTGCTTTGAAGCAGGCTGGGACCCATGATGTGGACAGTGATGCATTGTAAATGGAGGTGAAGACGTCCGCCAGCTCCACTGTACAGTCTCTCAGCACCTGACCCACCACTCTGTCTGGTCCAGATGCTTTCCTCATGTTGATGCTGCGGAGAACACATCTCACCTCACGTGTGCTCAAGACTGGGGGAGAGTCAGTCGACAGGAGGGGGGCAGGACAGGGTCAGTGTTCTCCCTGTGTAAGCGGGCATAAAAGAGCCCTCAGCTATGGTGGGACAGTCAGCTTAGGGAGGCGGTAATTTCCTCTTTTAG
The DNA here is from genome assembly GCA_000787095.1 of Periophthalmodon schlosseri. Taxonomy (NCBI): domain Eukaryota; kingdom Metazoa; phylum Chordata; class Actinopteri; order Gobiiformes; family Gobiidae; genus Periophthalmodon; species Periophthalmodon schlosseri. Next base: position 32,947 of record KN485681.1, read on the forward strand.
TCTTTTAGTCCTCTATTAGTGATGCCCGGATGCCCTCCCAGACCTGCCTTAGGTTTGTGACGGTGTCAAACCTGGCCTCAGTACACCTCTTGTGTTGTCTTTTGGCAGTATTGATGCCTCTCAGAGCAGCCCTCGCTGTGCTGTATGCCTCCTGGTCTCCAGAACTAAAGGCAGTATTCCTGGCTCGGATCAGTTGTTGCACTCCGTGTGTCATCCACGGTGGCTTTTAAAAAGTCAGGGAATGCATTAAAACTATATGTTCTCAATTGTAGTTTGATGTTCCATTACATTCTAAGTATTTAAGTATAGTTTACAACACCAAAATCTATATAAAAATCTATAATTTCAAAATTGCACTAAGACTTTGATCACACCCTGCATGAAACTTGTGTGGCATGGCGTGTGACCTTCTGTAATGATGGTTTCCCAGAGTGTGGCTTGTATTGTGGGGAGACGTGGGGAACAAACAGCCATGGTGCCGGATCATTCTGTGCACAGGTTGTAATTAAGGTGAAGCTCTGACCACACACACAGTATTTCTCTCTCTCTCTCTCCCTCTATGGCTGTCACTCACCGCACGCTGCAAGGCCTCATGGGTATCCTTTATCTCTGTCTCCAGGGCAACCACATAAGACCAAATTCCATCTGCTGACAACTCCTGACAAAACACAGACAACACTGCAGGGAAGCCTCTGCTGTGCCTTTAAACTGATAGAGCCAGCATTTTACAGCCACTATCAGGTAGAAATGACTATTTAAGTAAAGGGGCAAACCAGGTAATGACCCTGTCTGCTTTGCCACTTGTGCAGGTGACAGACTAGCAAAGCCAAAAAGTAATGGTTAAGATTTTGGAATAGTTGGAATAGTATATAAAAACAGGGATGAATGGCATCCCTGGCTATAGGGATGCACAATGTGTTGCAACTGAACCAAAAACGCAATTTGAGTTGCCACAATTACGAACGCACAAGGGCTGCCATTATTTAGAGATAATAGAATGTACTCTGCAAAGAATACAATATCCTGTCATTTTTAAAGAAAAATCTTTTTTTCTTGAAGTCTGGATAAAAAATACAGAGACATCAATCTAAACTTGTCAGGTAAAAATGTGAATGCTCCTGGAGTTGTTTACACTGAACAGAATCCTAACGATCTTTATCTGACAACATCTATAAAGTATGGTTTTACAAGCAGATCACAATATTGTAGTAGAGAATTACAGAAACTATAGAAACTTTATAAAAACCATGCCCTGCACTGTATTTGCTACGTATCATTACAGATATTAATCAGGCTCTGAACATTAATGGTGTGCTGACTCACTGCGGAAGTTGTACTGTATAGTTAGATTGGTGGACCATAATATTTTGTCATTTTCTGTGCATATTAATCAGCTGACCACCCAAAACCCACTTTGGAAGAGAAATAAAAGAAAATAATGATCTGAGTGGTAATAATTTAGTGGAATTTTCACATATTTATCAATATCACATTTTCATTTTTGTCACACATTTTGTCCGTTTGGTTAAATGAATGAATTAAAAGGAAAGCAAAGTCAATGGAACTCATAGGGAGAGTATGGAGGGATATTGATTAGCTAACTCAGCAGTGTCCGGACACAGACCATCACCACAGGCAAGATGTATGCACTACCTGCCTGGTCAAAGAGTCCAAAATACAGATGGTTTTAATTTGCTATTCTGTCAAATCTGGATGTACAATTTCTTAATGACACACACATTAACATACACATAACATCAGATCAGCTGCTTCACTAACACAAAAGTACAACTCATGCTAGTACCTTTCGACAAAGTATTTGAGAAATGTCCATTGAAAGGGCACGCGCTGAGACATGTCGAGAGCCAATGACTGACACACTCCACACAGCACTAATTACAAACAGCAGCCGTGTGTTTGGCTCTCACCTCTCAAATGCTCTTGCAGCTTTTAATCAAGTGCTTAAATGAGCTTTTAGCCACCAAAAGTCACACACATTAACATTTTCTATTAAATACCAACAAACAAACCAATATGTAAATACCAAGTGAATTATTTGGCTTCATATACAGCGCTGAGGCTGTAATCGACTAAAGAAATTCTTAGTCGATTAAAGGTTTGCCCTGTGCATCAGTTACTGGATCAAAAAAAAAAAAAAAACAACTATCTCTGAAAACTATCTCCATTCTCTGACCATGTATTTGACCCAAAGTGCACTGGCAAGACAAAAAAAAGTACTAGTAGAGTGCATATTTGTATGTAAAGAGTAAATACACAATTCATTGCCAAAGTTCCATCTTACTGTGATTCATATAAATCCTAAATATTCCTAATCAAATTAATACTCAACTAATAAAAAGGTTGGTCTACAAAAATGCCATCAACTGATTAATCTACTAAACAACTAAAGACTTAAAGCTCTATACAGCATTACTGACATGTAATTTGCTAGCACAGTTTATATGTTTCTTTTTTTTATAAGAACTAACAAGCGTAAACAAAGGGATTGTGTGGAAAGGCACTTGGTTTGAAGAGGCAGTGAGTGCAGTGTTTTTGTATGTCAGCCTGTAGCTAGAAAACACCGGAGCAGCTTCTTTATCTTGTCAGCAAGACGCCGCTGATTCGAGATGAGAAGGTCTTCAAAGGGGAGCATTGCGAGCACCATCTTAACGAGAGCCGGTAGATCACTTTGATGCAACAGTAGGGTGCACTGTGCCACTTTGATTCCATTTGGAGGGAGTGTAACCTGCAGATAGGGCCCTTAGGTAGGGCTGGTTCACCTGAGCACCAGTGTTTCTCTCTGTCAAAGGCCCAGCAGGCAGGAGTCCCACAGCACCCACCCACCGCCTTAGTCTGACAGCTGCTGCCTCCAACAAGCACCAAGCTCACCGAGCCACACTCCTCACTTTAGCTTGGCCCTGTGCTATCACGACAGTAAAACATACACATTTCAATGAACAAGATATAGATGTACTAGTCCTATACAATTAAAATGCATAATGTTATAATCATAATTGTCTGATGCCATTTTCAATAAAAAATACCAAGTTTAATTTATATTATAGCATGTGGTCATATTATTGATTTGTGTTTATCAGTTACATTTTACGTGTGGAGCATCCCAGCCAGGTTGTTTGCATAGTAATCTGTTCATTTTGCAAATAGCTGGGAAAATGCTCACTCTCAAACACGAAAGTGTAATCTCAACTAAAACCTCTGAATCAGGGATTATGGGCTGGTTCTGTGTGCAGTTTTCTTGCTCACTCTGGGTCTAAATTTCGTGATAAAAAACTTCATTAACGCCATTGACAAAGCTGCCAATAAAATAGAAGGTAAACAGACATGCAGCAGATCCAAGAACAATTCACAGAAATAGATGTGTAAAATCATTTGAGTAATCATCGTGTGAAAAAGAAGAGAAATATTTTCACACCTTCATCATGGGCAACTTGGATCATACTGCTGTCCAATTTAGGAGTTTAGCATCTGCTTATGAACATCACAGATTTTTGCATTAACAAGTGATTGTGATAACAGGTAAAATACTATTACACTTTATGAAAATACTGACTTTTTAAGAAGAACAAACACACATTGCTTTAGCACCATGGAGAGTTGTAATGCGTGGATACATGCATTTTCTAGCAAACGCGCAAGTGGGCCCTGGATACTGGACAAACAGTATAAATTATGCATAAGCAAATATGTGTTGCACTGAGGAGGGTCTTCTTTTAATGTTGCAAGGAAAAATGCGTACAGTTTTGTCCCCCTTGGAGTTAGAAAAATTTACGGAATTTTACGTCAATTTATAGGCTGTGTTCATATTGGACTTAACAAAATCTACAACTACTGGGCTGGCATTTGTTCAGGGTTTAGGCTAACTAGATTGTACATTGAGATTTAATACTGTTTTAACGAAATAATAAAATACAGTGACTAAAGGCTTCTAGATAGATAATGTTAAAGAGGGGGTATTTTACTTCTATGGGGTATTAACTGCTTACACATAACATACTTCACCATGTTGCCTTTTATTGTTTTGAAAATACTATATTTGCTGAAAACAATGTATTAACATATTTTGTAAGTTTCACTTTCGTTTTTGAAGCTCTGAGTCTCCCCACCCTTTCCTTCCCCTTCAGAGCACTATCACAACACAATTAGCGTGCGTCCCGCTAATGAAACTACTGCACATCACATCAGGTTTGTGAAGTTGCTGTGCACAGTTTTGTATGAATGCTTTTGAATGCTATTTATGGAGAATTGTTGTGTGAGAGCATGACATTCTGGTTTAATAATGCCATAGACTTAGAAAAGGTGTTCTGACATGTGTTTTATTGTTTGTTTAGTCAAGACAATGATTAAGATTGATAAAAATATTATTATGATTATTGAATAGTTGAACAGTTGAATAGTCACAATGATTCCAGTTAATAGTTGCAGCCCCTAGCCTTTAGACTAAAGTAAACGACTTTAGGGGGGTACTTCTGACTAAAAGGAACACACTTTGAAGGAGCTTTCACTGTGTTCACTGTGGCAATCACTCTGACTGACAGGCCAAAATCAGCACAACAAACTCTGGCACCGAAACCAAGACATTTCTGTGCCCTGAGTGGGGGATGGGGGGGCAGCTTTTAGGAATACAATGCCCAATCCTTTTATCCAAATCTGCCCACCACACCACACCGACCAAACCACTGCCACATGTGCTGCTGGCTGTGCTCCTGCTCTATTGCCAAACAAGCCACATAATATATTCATGCATTTCATTTTCATTACACGAGTTGAAATTCAGCAAAATGGTCAAAGCAGCAACCACACTGACGCTAATAGGAATAATATATAATCCCTCTGCACCGTCACAGTCGTACAAGCGAATAGCACACACTCTCCAATGTACAAACAGCTGAGCAGAAGGACACGAAGCCAACTGCTATCTGTGGGAGGATGGGGGTGGTTATACAAGCATGTTTACAGGACATTTCCTGTAGCCAAGCCTTGAGAGCATCATCAGTCCCCAGACAAACAAACACTCACATCCCCATACTCCGGTGTGAAATGTCATCTGACAAAGTGTCCACAAAGTGTGAGCTGTCAAAAAGTTCAAAAATCACTCATAAATATTAAGGATGCACCAAGACCAAAACTTATGTTCCAGATCTTATCTTACCTGTTGCATAGTAGCCTGTAGCCTGTAGCCTGACCCAGGACTGCATAATACATTACAATTGAATAAAAACAGCAATTAGGTTTAGCACAATTATCAAATCGCAAGCCTCCAATAGCATGCCCTGTCTTTTTATAAACAATCTTGGTGTACCTGTAGTTGTTCTATAAAAAGACAGGGCATGCTAACATGTATCCTCTTGGAGTTGTTTACAATGTGGACTCTGAATAGAATCGCACTTTGTAAACATACATAGCAAATTTAATATGGCAATAATCATAATTAGATAAACTGCTCGAATCACTGAGTGGCTGTCAAATGTTAAACGTTTCTGTTCTATTGCTGTCTGCATGTACTATTTCATCTTTGTGGGAAGTCACAACCTCCTCCAGTCTCCTGCACCTGAGATTGCACCTCATTTTTGTCACCACTGGATTTTCCCAGAGGTCACATATAAGTTTTCACCTCAGAGAAAGTTGTGGGGTAATGTTTTTAATATTCTGAGCTGCATACATAATTTAAGGTGTTTAGAGTCCCCATTCAGAAGGTAAATATTTACTTGAGTTTACCACACTATGGCAACATCGATTACATTAGTAATTCATTAACATGGCATTGTTATTCTGCATTGCTCAAATAGTTTTAAACATTCATTTACAAAAAGGGGATATGATTATGACAAAGCATCAGATAGTGCCTGAGATTTTTTGTGCAACAAACATCAGAGAAATATTTGTTAAGCCTATATGAGTGAGCTATGGAAGAACAGAGCGTTATATCTGATCATTTAGTGAGGAAAGGTTCACTTTGTCTTAAATCATGTTCTCATGAATACAACTTCATTTGCACACATTGTTGAAACTGCTGTTTCAGCGCTCAGCCGAGCCATTATGGCTGATGTATTAATATGAAAGTCAACCTTGGTTCAATTGCCTTGTTCTAATGCACAGCACATGTTATAACTAAGAATTATGGTCTACAGTGCCGTTTTGAAACAGGAGAGGATTACTATTTAAAAAGGTCTTTTAAAGGTCTGCCTGCAATGTCGCCACTGATGGCAGGTCATAAAGGGTCATAAACCTTAGAGGGGTCCTAAGTTAAGTGACATCAATAATTTACTGTGTCTGTGCATTGTGCATTCTTAGTGCTATAGAAGGGCTCTCAGTCGTCACAAGTGGTCCAACTCAGTCTGACAGTAAGTCTGGTCTACGATTCTCATTTATTAACATATGTACTAGTTTTACACTCCTCACCACATTACCCTAAATGTCCTTACACCAACAATATACTGCATGTCTTATTCTAAATCTAAACTGTTATGATGTGCATATAAAAATAGGCCAATGACTGTCTTACTGGTTTGCATGGGTCTTTTCCATATCTCTGGTGCCATGATAAACCATTGAGTTTTACAGCCCACCTGAGGTGCTCTCCACTGACGGGGCAGTTTTCAAGAAGAAAGGCCTCTGAAATGGGTTTGGCCTTCAGGTGGCCTTTGGAATGGCAGATTCTTTTAAATACAGTGATAAAACATTTCAATCCAAACGCCTGCTGCTCACTTCCCAGTGCTCCTCTTGAAATGAAATTACCCACAGTAACGACACAGTGAACTGTAGCTGAACGTCTGAATGTCAATGACAAAGGCTGTAGTCTGCGGAGAGGACGTCATACAGGAGAACACTGCAAAGGCAGGAGCAAGTCAAATACATCTGTACTGTCAATTCAGACTCACATCTTTGTTTAACAGCCTTCGTGACAGTTTAGCATCTACATGCGCTTGCGGGAGCAAGTGGAATATTACAAAAGTAAAAGTTATAAATCAGTAGCGTGCGGTGACTTTTATGGGTAGGCAAGCAGACTCGGGGTGGACATCAATATTTAGTAGATAATAATTTAATAATGCCACTTTTTATACAAACTTCATTGCAAATTAGTATATTTATTTGTACTGGCATATTAAATGCATATATACTGAGCTATTTTACATTCAAATTAGAGAAGCCTAGACCTACATCAACCACATTTTTCTCCACACGCATGTAATAGTCCTGTTATTCCTTTAACGCTGTTGCTTCATAAAAACACAGGTCATAGATCGGACGGGCTCCTAGCTGCCCCAGCCGCTGTCACTCCACTGGTCCACTGGCTGTCCAGATCCTCCATTTCATACAAACCAGCCCTGAAACTACAGCTCACTGTTTGATTGAATGACTGTCTGTATTATTAACTAACATCTAATCATTAGAAACGTGAAGGTAAAATTATTTTAGACACTTGTGTTGAAAGTTGGAACTGTTGTTGTCATTTCCTGCTGCATGTGCACACTTACTAGAAATCTCCTCATGTCCGATTCCTCCATGGGTTTATCATGGGGTTTATTCAGCGCTGTTCGAGCATGGTGTGGTCCTCAGTATGCATATGCAAGCCTCTAAAACAACCTGCTGGCCAGTTGTAAAAGCACATGCTAATGAGACACGGACAACCGCAACTGATGCAGTCTGCAGTAGGGTGTCCTAAAGAACATAGTGACTTCAACCATGCTTTAAACAGGCAGAGATAAGGGGAAAATGGGATTTTTAGGATGTATTTGAATATAATTTACTTATAGTTTTGACACGTGATAATTTTAGATTTTATTGGACAAGCACAGCTTGCCTTGATTGCCCTGACCACATGCCACGGTAAATGAAGTATATAAAGCACCAATTGCAGACCAGGCCTGTCAAGTACAATATTTTGCTACAGAAAAATATCACAATAAACAAAAATATTGTAATAGTACTTTATGCCACTGATATAATGACCCAATGACCCTAAAGCCTTATAATCCCAATGAACATTTTTCTAAATGTACAATATCATTAAATAAACGGTTAAATAAAACACTTTAGTATTTATCTAGGTAGCTATAATTAGTCATAGAAACTACTTTTTCAACCCTTTACAGGGTAAATCTTATTGTATACTACAACAAAAAATAACAGAGAACATATTGTTCCCGCTCTAATCTATTGAGCGTTGATGTAGTAAGTATTGTAACAGGCCTACAGCAGAATATCTAATGCACTGAAAGTCTAGAGGCTCACTATTCTAACCTGGGTCTCACAGTGGCACTTGTGTTGTCAGAGCAGAAAGTAGTTTAATCATTGCGGTGCTGTCTGAGATTCAGTCTTGAGTGAGGTGACATGGCTAATACTGATTTAAGACAGTGTCTCACAACTTTAATGATCTTTTCTTTCCCGTTGCTCATCAAGCGCAAAACAACATGCTGTAATTCTGTCTATTTTTATTCAGAAGAACAATCAGGCAATAAATAAGGACCCAAAATCAATGTCTATAATGTGGCAGAAGTCCAGCTAACTGCAATATTGCCATCATTTTCTATGCAGTTTGTGATGAGTGGATTCCTATATGACTGTGAATTCAAAGATTTAAAAAGCAGCTTAATGAGGTGGCTGTAATATGGGACTTTTTTTTTTGTAATTTAATTTAATTCTTGTCAATGTTCTACTAAAATGACTATGTAAATTAGTGAATAATAGTGTGCAGTTGTGTACAGGCTACAAAACCTACTGAACAGTTTCACCTCGTGGGCCAAGCCAGCGGACTCTGGGGCCACTTTATGCAAGAGCCATCAGTAGCCAATTACAACCGCCCCTTGTTCAGTGCAGCCAAGAAAGACAAACGGAGATAAATGCGTTGGAAACACACCAACATATCTCTATCTCACCCACGGACATCATTTAGTGTCTTTCATCAGTGTTACAGTGTTTTTATTTCACATAAAGCAGCAGATTTGGTCAGTCGAGCTCAGCAGGGACTGCGTGGGCATCGCGAACACGCACTGTAGAAAAAGGCATCCCCTAATTGCGAGCTGCTAGAGGCTTTACGCGGACTGCGCAGTAGATAATTGGTGGTATGCACGCATGCACGTAAATGCCCTGGGTTACTTACTTTTCAGCGCGGTGATGAGCATGTTGCCATCCTTGATAAGATCTTTGATGAATTTATTGGTGCGCTCTAGCTCTATTTCGTGGCACTTCAGTCTTTCTCTGAAGTCTGGGCTGTCCAAAAATGAGTCGCTAAACTCGAGCGTAGGGAGTCCCATTGTCGCTGCACAGAAAAGTAAAGGAGTTTTCAAAGCGAACTCGACATAAACGGTTTTCTTTCTCGTCACTCAGGAGTACACTAGTCTCTCCGGGTCTCTAAAAAGTTTTGTTGCTCCGCTCTCATCACTTCCGCCTCAACTTTCCCTGCGCACCCTGCACCTCTGAGACAGGGGCGGTGGTCTTCTGACTCCTGCTGGATACTTTGAGAAAACTTTACAACGGCCTCTTCAACAAAGGCGTCCTGTGGTGGATATTTGACTTTGCGTGTTATATATTGTCATTTCTTTTGGATGAAAGACTCCGATGACTCTATGAAACGCGACCACTTAAAATAACAGGCCTACTGGGTTATTGTTTGTGAGTAAAATCAGGCTAGTCTAATAGGTGCAATTACCTATTATTAGTAATATGTGCAAACAGTAGTTAGTTTTGATATAGTAGAAGTAGTTGTAATAGCCTAAAGTAGAAGTTTGTTTCCTAACACAGTCATAAGCGCTCCACATATAAGTGGGGCTAAGCTATAGGCCTATTTATTAGGCGTACAACAATGAACTACTCCAAAATGCAATGTGTTAGGTTAAAGCCTATAGTAGTAGTAGTTAGTTTGGCCAAGATGTGAAGATATTACTCCTTATATTTAGTGCATAAAATAGCCACTTTGTTAAAGTGATGCTAAATTAATGGATAATTGCTTATATAAAAGCCAAGGCAAAAAAATTACCAAATGTGTGGTGTGACTAGTGCTGCTATGTCACCTGGAAAAGTTTTATCGTTGTTGCTCCACATTGAGCATGTAGTTGTTTTTATACAAGACCCCAATAGCCCTTGCCTCCCATTGCATCAGTGAATTTAAGAACAAATAACACATTATTATAATGCTGCCATTGGACTGTAGCTTATTGCTAAGCTGATTATATTGGTTCATTTTGGTAAACTATAGGCTATTGCGCTATAGGTGCATTTTCAGGTCACAAACTTTAGAAATATGAATTATGACTTATGATTGTTGGTCTCAGCTGTGGGATTTCAGCTAATACCTTGATAAACTGAGGCACCGGTAATTAAGCTTTTTCTTAATAGAGTTGAAGAAATTTGTCATACTCTTCTTACAGTAGAAAGATGGATAATGATGTCACTGTTCAAATGAGCATTATGACACTTACTTGGACTGCCCCCTGTCACTACAGTGGCACTAAGCCTGGATGACTCTTTCTTACCCTGCATCAGGGCCATTACTTAAGCCTGCATGTGTTTCTGCCTTGGCCACAGACAAATTAAAATGCATAAATAATTTACTACTTCACTATCAAGTGCAGACCAGACCATGTAGACTGAATGTAGTCTTTTCTCAATGTCATTTGGAAGGCAGCCTTGTGCTCCTCTTCCTTGATAACTAGCGCACAACCTTTACTAATAAGAGCCTGGTTTGACTGGAGGAAGCAGGAAGATAAATCATGTGCGACAGATAACCTTCCCCTGCAGCACCATGCAGCCACTGCTTAAGTTGTTACAGTGTTAATGTCATGTTCCAGCAGCAGAAACTAGTGAAGCCAGTAATCCAAATACCAATTATAAATAATAACATAATGCTATATACTGTGTTAAACATAATATTTACTCAGATAAGTTACTCAGTACTTCAGAAGCAATTCAAACCCTCTAAAGTCCAGAGATTGTTAACAGATAATGTATTTTGTGATCAAAAGCTTTTGTCACAAAAGCAGAGAATATGTACTACTAAAACATATAGCACCTAACTCCTATGTAGATTTTATTTTTAAATCACTACCCCTGTGTCATTTTCGATTGTATTTTTGCAGCACATAAACAGTGTAATAAGATGGCTGAGGAAGGACAGCTGCACAGAACTGGAGCAGGCTTTAGCTGCACCTGCAGGACATAGCACCTGTATCTGCTCTCACACATTTGCATCAGAGGTGATGAAATTTAAAGCCTGGCAGTGAAACCAAATATGAGCCGTGAGCAAATGATTGGGAGGTGTAACACCCTCATTGGGGATACCACTAAAATGATATTAAACATTCACAAGACAGAATTGGCCATGGAGGGTTAGGGTGCCCAGTTTGCTGGGGGATATGTAATTACTGCTGTCATTATTATGCCCTTGCAGGCCTCATCCATTCACAGGATTGGAGGAAATGTAATGGTTGGCTGCACAGGTATTTCACTGAGAATATAGCTAAATATACAGAAAACAGCTGTGTGTCGTTTTGGGCAATGTGAAAAAAACACAACACAGTGGTGTGGTCTGAAGCGTGGCTAATTGCAAACCTAAATAGCTGCCTGTGGAGTCATTGAGAGAAATCTGCTTTAATTAAGATAAAACTTAACAGAGATGAGTGCCAGATCTTTGGGTATTGCACATTTATACTCGTCATGTAAACATTGGTCCACAGAGACGTGATGGGACCAAAGCTGAGTGAGTGAGACATATTCTACATGGTGTACTCCCTTCCGTGTGCCACACACACTCTGGTCTTGTGTGAAGCATATTGAGCAGTGCACAGCAATCACAGATATTGAGAATCCATGCAGAATATGAGATGATTACCCCAACAATGACTTACAGTGAAGTCCATTCTGATTTATTTAGGTGCTAAGATGTGTGGTTCACTCTGAGGAGTCTGCTCTCATCCCTGTAGTGAAGGGGCTGTGGGTCCATCATGGCTGTGTCAGCCCTCAGTCTGCAGTCCCCAGGGCCACTTTGTTACGCTGACACAAGCAGAGAAATGTGATATATTAGTGGGAACCCTGTTGCTCTGACTTAATTGTGGTGTGCTCTCTTCAGAGCTAAACTGGGTTATTGGGTGAAACACAACAACTGTAATACAGACAAAAATAGACCTTTGCTTTCCTCTCATTTCCCCCTGAAAGTGCAGCCATACAAACTTTAACATGTCACATTTGACATGCTTATCACTGGCCTGGTCGCTGCCAAAAGGAAACGTTGGTCTTTGGAGCTCTTGCAGAAGATCTTGTCCTGCAGTTGTGAAAACATTTGAAAGTGTCACAGTGGTGTAGTTAGTGATTCTACACAAACAAATGTGCTGTAAAATGTTGATTGGTCTTGTGAAGGCAATTATGCATTATGTATTATGAACTGCATTCCCTAATTAACAATTGACACCAATGTGCATTCTCTTAATCTAAATCAGGTATTACGGTAATTGCATAATTTCCGGGTGGCACTTTACTTAGCTCCAGAGGACAGCTTTGAGCCTTTTAGAACAAGGCCTGTCACTGTTTCCCAGCTCATGATTAATGACCCTAATTTAGGCATTTTTTTAATCCAATCAGACTCTGACATTTCCTATCAGATGAGCCCTCCCTCATTCTTCCTGTTGTTTACGGCCTGACAGAGCAATCTGCTCAGAGCCAAGTGTCCACCTCTCATTTCTGACTGCGTGTCTATGACGTGTGAGCAGTTGTGTGCGATTACCTGCTCTTACACAAAGAGGCATCTCTGAAGCTCAGCACTGTCCACTGGGACTGTATTTATATTGCTTCTGACTGCATGCTGGAAATTGGGACGTTAAGCTTTTTTAGCTCCAAATGCCACCGCCGCATACAATCTACACTGATGTCAGGTAAAGGACACTTCGTCTGGAAAATGTTGATGCCAGAGAGTAAATGCAATAGAGCACACATGAAAGCCTCACTAGTGAGTCACTTTTGACTTACAAATCTTCACTAAAAAGGCGTTGTTCACACAGGCAAAGCAGTCCGATTTTTGCCTCATTGACCTTCACAGGCATAACTGTCCAGGAAGACTCCAGGCATACATTTACTCTGAGCTGATGAATTGCTAAAGCCACTCCTGCAGACTTGCAAGTATTCTTTTGCTCACAACTTTGGCTTTAATTTGAAGATGCAGAATTTTCACACAATGCAGCACATGGCTGTTTACCACTGAGAACCCACTGAAATGTACTCTGGGCCTTTGTGCACTGGCCCCCACTGTGCTGGGATCACCCATCTTCACTCTGAATGGGAAACAGTAGCGGGTGCTTAGGAGATTTGACTTCACTAGAGAGAAGCCTTTGTTCTTATTTTGAAAATCGGATCCAAGATGGCAGAAAAAGCTGGCAACTGTTTTTGATTTCATCCAACCGTTGCAAAGTGTTTGATTCCATTTTAACTCAAAGAATCTTTCACATCAGATAGCCCACCTCAGTGAAAAATGAATGACTCGTATCTCTTTATGAAGAGGAAAATAAATCTATGGCTGCACTCACAATGTTTATAAAGATTATTAAAAACAAAACAAAAAAAAATGAGGAGAGTGTACAGAGCATGTGCTGATTTGTGCACCTCCTTATGCAACAGACACTTATACAGTTGTTGGTGGATCAACCCCATAGAAACATGAGCAATCTGTTCATTTTTAAAATCATTTTGAGAATAAAAAGACACTCAAATGGAGACTGCTTGTCTCCATGGAATGTCGACTGGAATGTTCCTCAGTATGGCATTTACCATATCTATTGCTATGGAGACAGGTGACACCATTAGGTCAAGTTATGAGTCAGATATGTGAAGAGGCAGCCCGCTAATGGTAAGCTTTCCTGTTTTTCAAGTTATTTATTTAGCAACAAAAATGAGTAAATGCAAAATATTTTATTTACACCGTAGAACATCAGGCAAAGCACAAACATCATCATGCAGTCAAGCAGGTGGAAGACCCCGCCTCAGAAAAGTTACACAGTGCACCTTTAACTGAAAACTCCACATTTTAGACAGTACAGAAAAAAAAAACACATTTCTTGTCTTGGTGCAATCCCTAAGCAACAGCTTGCATATAAAACTGGACCATTTTCTTTTGCTTCTTATTCCATCTGGACCAATGCTTTTATGACTGTCATTTCATTGGGAAGTTATTGTTCCTTTCCAAGTACTGAGGAAATTTTGTGCACAGACTAAACAGATGGCTGGAAAAAGTACATGCAAAAAGGTATTGAGTATTGCATCTTACTGACTATGTACAATCTGGGCAAAAGCATTTTCATTGATCATGCATATTACAACAGTCACTTTAAGTACTAGTTGTTCTTGTAGCCTATAAGAGTACATTTTATATTCTCCATATAGATTGAATATTCTTGTTCAGTGATATAACAGACTGAGCGCTGACCTTGCAATCACCAAGACAGAATCCTGGCTACAGGGATAAGATAAAAATGTGAACTCACAAGACAGGCTTTAAACTATCTGAAAGTACACTTCAGTTTTACTATATAAGTTTTCTGTTAGAAGGTCTGCTGCCTGCTCGCGTTGCCTAAAATGTTCCACAGCATGGCATTAAGACAAGCAGGTATGCTAGGCCAGATCTGTGGAGAGGTGACCCAACTCAAGGTATTTCTGAGCAATAAAAACACTTACCATACCATATCGTTCCAGCCGAAACCACATGTCCATAAACAAGAAGGTAGCAGACCTCCCAGCAGAAATGTTACATAGTGCATCTTTAATACACACTCATATCGACTTATCAGCTTTAAAAACGCAACCTTTTATATGTGATTGAGAAATATTTCAAAGTAAAATGTGAACATGTAAGATTTTATTATTAAATTGTATCTGCTAGGAATGACTTTCAATAATAAGAATAGAACAGGATTTTAAGCGGCAAACATTCATCTTGGTGTCCACGGTTCCAGGCAGGAGTGTGGATAATGAAATATAAGGGGGGCTGCAGACTGTGCTGTTTGCTGTTGCCGTGGCAGTGCTGGGGTGTGCGCAGAACAAGCCTCCTCATTGACTCTTTTATTAGTATTCGTGGAGCGGAGCAGAGCAGGCAGTTGAGACGCTCTTGATCAGATAAATCAGCATTAAGGTTTTCATCAGAGACAGAATTACACAGGTCCTGGCGCCTTAGTCCCATCCTCAAGGAGTTACAACTTAAATATTCTTCACAAAGTTTTCCAATCATCTTTCTTTTCTCATGCTTACATTTTAAGCCCATTACTTTTACACTAGACAAAGTTTCTATAATATATTTCTCTCAGTGACTGGAAGAAAGGATGGCAGTGATTGTCTATATTAGATATATGTACATACAAATCAAACATGACTTGGGAGAATTGTTTAATTATTATTTTTTTTTAATGTATACATTACAACCTGTGAATTCTGACAATTAAAACATATTCTAACATATACTACAACCATTACTACTATGGATTTGCTTTGCTACTAATTTTTGGACTGTGTCAGCTAGTTCTATTTGTGATGGTCCCCTGAGTCTCCTGTATTTGTACTCTTGTCTCTGTTTTTTGAGGTGCAGTGGCTAGAAGCGTCCACCCGGGGACCTACTAGGGCCCAGCGAGCTCCCGGTATAAAATCCCGCTTCCGTCGCTGCCTCGCCCCTCTATCTCTGTCAGATTCCACCTCGTGCCGACTCGCCACCTCCGCTTTTTCTTTTGCACCTCAAGCACTTCAACATACATACACAAGACACACACGCACCCACAACAAGCAGTCCACATACTCTGATAAAAGTAACAGTCTTATTATTGTTTTAAATAAGCTCCCGCAAAAGGGTTAAATCTCTGTCCTCCCTTTTCTTTGTTATGGTCTTTTGAGCCGGCGTCGTGACATATTGCGTATTAATAGTTGGGTAAAACTTTATAATAACTACATCTTAATTACACTTACTAAAGCGTGAACAAAGACTTGATTCATAATGAACAAATTGTTTATTAAGAATGATTCAGGCTTGGCAACAATTAATACTTTAACTTTAACTCCTAACCTTAAAGTACCTGATTTTCACTGTTTTAAAAACATGAAAAACAAAACTACTTCATTTTAAAGTTTTCATTTTGCAGTGGTTCAAAGTTAGGCTATTCCTCTCTTACTGTATGCATTATTCGCTACCATGAGTTTATACGCACTTTTCACAGTGCTGCAGAGACCAGTGCTGAGTTTTGCTGTAACGGTAAAGCAACAACAACAAACATGTTAAAACACACTTCTGGATTAGTGGACAATCAAATGCTTTCTAATTAGATGCAGACACTACGCAGCAGATTTAAGAGCTGCTGATACAGTATCTGTACTGGGGCAAGACAAATGCATGGGAAAAACTCAGGTACAGGTCCTTTAATGAAGTAGTTACTAAACCTGAATCAGTCTGACTAAACTATTGGTTCATTATGAAGTTTTTTTGTTCATACTTTATTAAGATTAATTGAGGAGTAGTATTATATTATTTCTACTAGTGCTGTTCCTACTACTGTAATAATACTGCATTCCCCACTTACCTCAGCACAAGGTCAAATATTTGCATTCGGAAAAGCAATCGCATTTTTATAGATATGCCCCTTGATTGGAAAAACAGATACCTTTTTTTTACTATGTGACAAGATGGCAGATGTTGAGTATACTGCATCCTAGCAAAATGCTTTTGCTGCCTAGACTGAATAACAGTTACTGGATCAATTTCTTTTGGGAAAATATATTGGTTTATTGAAGGAAAGCTCCCACAAACGCAATCTACACTTTTGCTGGCAGACACATTCACTTTGAAGTAAGTTTAATAACTACGCAGCTTTCAATTTTAAAGACACCCAAGAACAGAGGGTCCACTGGAGATTGAGTGATCACGGCTTTGTTTGCTTTTTGTGGATCCCTGTAGCTTTAAGTCAGGTAATTGAAAAGGAGGAGAAATAAAATCTCTTTGGCCATGGCTATAAATGGCCCTAGACAATTTAAATGCAGTGTGAAGAAAGAGTCTATCAAAGTCTATTCTTGTTCAGCGATGACTTTCATGAAGTTAGGTTTATAATGAATTCAAACAAACTAAAGGTCCTCTCAGCTATCTGCAGTGAATGTGACCTGACCAGAAAAGCTTAGCAGACAGTGTTATAATTTTGTAGGAGGTTGTCATATAATAGTTGTAATAGTTTAAGTAATTTTCTCTCAGTATGATCAAATAATGCAGTATTATTTCTACAAAGATGCTAAATGATGTTCTGTCATGAAAGCTACAAAATGTTTTACTTAATGAATGTGACTTGTTCTTGTTGTGAGTAGTTTTATTTTGAGAGTTTTTGATCTAAATTTGTTAGAACATGCATTGCGATTTTAGTCCAAGTTTGAGTCCTAGAAAATTTTTATTTGCAATTTTCTCAGACAAATGCATTTTTTTTCTTTTTTTCTTGTTTTTGGTAGGAGTCTGTGTCACTGTAAGCTATGGATATCAGTCCAATGCCAGCCACACAGGGTTAGAATACAGGAACATTGTGAGATGTTGCACTCTTATGAACTAATAGTTTAGTTTGGCAATATATGTTTACCATTGTACTAATGCATCAACTGAGGTCAAGGCCTAGCAACAACATATGGAGATGGATCCCAGGGTGTGGCACTGCGGTGCCCCCTGCTCCTGAAGAGGTGCCCCAGTGGCAGATTTCCCTGTGGGGACAATAAAATGGTAAATGGTCACATTTTTATACAGCGCTATTCCACTTTCAAGAAACTCAAGGAACCACTCACCCATTCACACACACATTCATACACCAGTGTACGCCGACACTGGGGGCAAGGTGGGTTAAGTGTCTTGCCCAAGGACACAATACCAGCATTCATCTCTGGGAGTTAGAATTGCACCGCCAATCTGTGGGTCAGTGGACCTGACCACTCAACCAATGATGTTTATGTTGAGTCAACCTTTAGTAGACAAAAACTCTACGCTACCAACTGAGCTACTATCGCCCAAAAAAGTACCACCTTAACCTTAGCTTAACTGTTAAGGTACACTTCATGGTCCATATTGGGAAGTTTGTCCTTCTTTGAGCCATCCTTTTTCTAGATCTTGAGCTACATTTATGGTCAGGAGTACCTAGCTGGATCTTTGCACAAACTACTTCTTGGAACTCTTGATGCTGTTGTCGTATGTTGCTTGGCTTGCAAACACAGACTCATTATCTTAGAGCAATCAGTGTAAATAAATACATGATCTCTAATTATCGGGGTAAGGTCAGAGCTAATGACTGTCTTATGCATCAATACAAAACACATCAGAATGATCCACAGCTACATGTCCTTAGCCAAGCACAAAGCGGGTAAATAAGCAAAAGGGGAGAGGAGAGTGCGTTTGACAGAAGCTCAATAATCCAAGGTCGAGGCATTTAACAGACAAAGACAAAAGGCTTATCTAACCACTTTTCCTTTGCCTCCCATCACCAGCAATGCCAGTCAAAGCCAATGAGTGACAGTGTCCGCTTTAAAGATTTATGCTAATCTGGGAGGCTGTGAGGAGCGCGCCAAGTGGGCTGTTGTGAGCTGCCAGTGTTTGTAATAGAGAAGATTGGCAAAACTGTTAAGACATGTATGTAGATCTAAAGTGCTTTAAATATGAGAAATCCTGGCATATGGGAGCAGAAGTCAGTGTAATATTATGTGGTGGTACTCAGCCTGGATAAACAGAGAATACACTAGTTAAGGAGCTGGTTCACTGTTAAAGAAGTAGGAATCATGTAGACCACTATTCTGCAGATGGTCTAGGAGGTAAGGCACTTTCAAATTCTATACATTTTTGACTGAGATATTTAAAGTAGTTCAGTTTTTAATCATGGACATAATGAGATTTACTGCATATTAAAAACAAATGCGACTAGTATCTCACTAATTAAATTAACAAAGCCAAATAGAGAAAACAAGTTGTGTATGCCAGGTTCAAAATTGTTAAAATGATTAGTTGCATTTGGAAGAGCTTTCAACTGGAGATGTTATAGCTCACAATAATACTGAACATATCTATATCCAAGGAAACAAGCAAGTGATGCCACCAGGCCAAGTTACAGGTAAGATCTGTGAAGAGGAGACCCCACCCACAGTGAGGATGAATTTATTTATTTGCACTTAAACACAAGAGTACTTTGTGGTTTCTTCTAATTAGACACATGTAAAAAGCTAACTTGCTTATTTATGTATTTATTTTTACATGATTTATCTTATTAGAAGGAAACACAAAGTTTGTTATAAAAAGAAGACAAAATGACAGTTCTAAAGAAGATATGTTAACTTACTGTGTGGAACTTTCTTGGCAAAGCAGGAACATCAAGGAGTCAAGCAGGTGGACGCCGTCCAGAAAAGTTTCAGAGTGCATCTTTAAAGGTGCCTGATTTTTACTGTCTGACAAATCGTTAAAAGCTGTACCTCTCTTGCCTTATCCATTCCGAGCATCCTAATTATTCACCACAATGAGTTTGTAAGCAATTTTCACAACTCTCAGAAACCAGAGCGAAGTTTTGCTGTGGTGGTAAAGCTAACAACAACTAGCATGCTAACAAGCACTTTCTGATTATTGACAATAAAATGCTTTCTAAATAGATGCAGACAGCACGCCTGTCTGTACTGGTCTGGGACAAGACACATTTTGATCAAATACATCAGGTACAGGCCCTTTAATCAAGATAGCCTACAGCATATTATTAACTATGGAGTTCCAAATAAAATAAATGAGTAAGATTTGATAAAACTTCACAAACTTCCTAATTTCTGGAGTGTATCAGCATGCATCAACTCCCGTATCACTCCGATGCTCCCAGTCAATGTTTGTTTAGGTTTATGTTGCTCTTCAAAGCCGATTATCCCATTGGCTTTCATGTGTGGGGTGTGACTTTTCCCTTTTTCTGATGCAGACTGATCAAACATGTCGAGTCGGATGGGAGAAGGACAAGGTTAGGCGGATATTCTGATGCTCAGGTGTGACAAATCCTTCAGTGAATTTGCCGCTAAACAGCTGCAGCCTGCAACAGAGCACAGAGCGGTGAGGATGCAGTGCCAGCCAAGTGATACACAACACCTCATTGTCCAACAGCCTATGGAGCCTTTCACAGCCTTGTTAGAATGAACATAATAAGCAAATGTGTTGTAAACTAGATTAGCAACAGCTTGGCAATAACTTTTGCATTATACTCAACTCAAGCTTATTTGAACCTCAGCATTTCAGAGGCTAGAAGACAGTATTAATACAATCAACAGTGTAGTCGCAACAGTAAACAGTAAGGGTTTTAACAGTTGTCATATTGTTGTAATATTGTATCTATAAAGATTTGTTTCCCTTTTTTCCTTTTATTTTATTTTAATCTGGTTTCATTGATTTTAATAACCTGATTTGTACACTTCTTGTTAACTCGGGTAGGCTGAGAAGCTACTCCTTCCTCCCTTTGTGTCACAAGTCTTGCTTAAAGGTACAACGGCAGTTTCAAAACAATAATCTGGTTTAAAGCACAAACCCTCTGGAAAATGAACTAATCTATCATGAGTAGTGTTGACACTGGTATTTGGCAGTAGCATTTTGATGAGACACTTGTAACATAACATCATTGTCTAAATTGGAACATATTGCTATAATTGTTTAGACTTATGCCACTTTACATTTCTCACACCAACGCACACTGATAGGAGAATAATTTATCTGATGTATAAAGTGATCTGGTTTAACTTTGGCATTTACTGAGCGCACTTTTCTTGAGGTCATGTTAATTACCGAGCTTAATCATGTTCCTAAAGGCTACACATACCCCATTGTGCTCTAATGCGCTGAACAAGAAGATATTTCATGCAAACACATTGTAAGTAGGATGCCTGGAACAGAGAAAGAGCAGGAACACATTAGTATAGTTTCTGCTTAAACAGTATTTCCACATCTCATGAATACAATAGCCCATATGAATGCCCGCGTGTTCCTTTAGTGCTCTGGCTTGTATTTGTCACTCTGCTACAGGATATAAATAGCTAGTGTGCACAAGATTTGCTGGTTCATAGACAGCTCATTAGTATGCGAGGCAGGGATGCTAAACCAAGTCAGGATTTCAACAAGGCCCAGTGGAAATGCGGAGAATATTATAACATTATGGCAGAAGTGCAAAGTGCCGGCGTGGTTTTCATCAGTGCTGGGAGCTGTCAGGACAGTGGGCTGCTGTACAGTCCCCTGAGGGAAAACATAGCCCTGATCAGATCTGCTGCGCTCGGGCTTGAATTCACCTGTCGACGGCTCCGGCTGGGCACGAAGAGGAGGAGGAGGCTGCTTTTAAAAATAAGCTCCTCCATTTGTGAAGGCTGCTGTCTTTTCTGATAAGTATAAGGGCAGACATTTAGCTTGCATTAATATCAGTTTAAGTCCCGATTAGCATTCACTACACAGGTTGCTGTATCCCTCCTGCTGACCAAATAATAAGGCCCTTAAAATACTATTAATGCAAAAATTATCCCATGCAAAATGATGACCAATATTTAACTTGATGAGAGAGTGTTAGGTTGGTGGCTCATCTCTCATACCACTAATGCATATGCTGTTGTGTTCTAAGTCAATATACTTAACGTTATGTACTACATCTTTGTACACTACTGGATCTCTAATAGTTTGGTAACACTTTACAATTACTATACCTTATTTAGCTTTAATAAAGCATGAAGTAATAATTATTAAGAATCATTCAAACAATTTCTTCATTATGAATTAAGTCTATCATATTGTATTAGTAAATAGTGTAGTTAGAAAAAAGTGTTACAAACTGTTTCTATGTGCTAGTAAATTTGAACTTGAAGCAGCTGTCTTTAAATAAATTTCCCTATGAATCTTCTTGTTTGGTTCCATCAGCATTCTATCACCATACAACTCGCTATACTGTCCAGTGGGAGATGTTTCAGCAGGGCTTACATGCACAAACTTCAGCTTCAAACACAAGACCCAAGATCCATGTTGTTATTTGACCAAATAGCTAGTTCTGTGAGCCTCTACCATTGTTTGAAGAGACACAAAGACAGTTTTGTGTGGAAAAAGGCTAAACTCAGATTAGCTTTGGCAGTCAAACAAGCTAAACAGAGCCTCGGCAGAGCAAGCGGTAATCACAAAGTGGTGTGGAAAGCCTTGTAACAGCAGCACTTAAAAGCAAAACGCTCCAAAATAAGCCCAGAGGAAATCTTTTGAAGATTATCCACCCATTGCACAAGTTAAGACATCCAGCCGGATATTGTAAAAGCCATATTACATTGATTTTGCGCCAGTTGTACAATGGATATCAGTGGCTCTATTGATTCTGCTGGCTCTGTATACATTTAAACAGCTAATATGACTTATGTTGAAGTTAGCGTTCCATTTTGGTCCTAACCTTTTGAATCACACCGCACAATATACTGTTCTCGTGATGTGGTAGCTACACCCAGTGCGCTAACAAAGTTTTCTGGAAACTGCGTGTACAAAATCAATATCTAACAGAGTAACACAATTTAAGTTATAATAACATTTACAAGCAACTTGGAAACTTACAGATAGTTGCTTTGGAAAAGTATGAGTTGTTGGAATCGCTGAACATTGAACACATGTAATGCTCTTTGAGATTCTTCTACCCATGATGCAATGCAACACCCCAGCCTGCCTAGTGTTTGTGAATAGAGGAACAGGGTGAGGATAGTACTATGATTCTGGTCCGGTAAAGTGGGATAATTTTATGGCAGCTGCTGAAATGGCAGAATAACTGATGCCCGTTTTGCTATACGTTAATTAACAAAAAAAAACTATTTATGAGTTATCCTTCAGCTGACCAGAAAGTCCAATCACAGTACATACTCCAAAAATGATACCACGTACTGGGAAAAGAAATAAAAATAACATTCATAAATCATGTTTCTTCAGTCAAGTTGTTTTCTTCTTACTGTGATAAGAATTGTGGCCCGACAAAGGGGATAAATGGTGCTTCAACAATAAGCTTATCTGAACATGTATGTACACATGGACATTTGGAGTCTCATTTACAGAGAGGAGTGTGCACGCAGCGATGTGTGAAGAGGAAGGCTCGACAGCTACACTATTATGAGATGATTTATAGTAATTCTCACAGTGCGGGCATCTGCTTTGTTTCCGTGCCTTTACTCTGCTGCTCCCCATGGCTTCTTCCTGTCCTGTATTTTTGCCTACGCTTTGTCTGGACCATAAAAGACAAGTCTATTTGTCTATTTGAACAGGTTTTTTTGAACTGTCCAGTCCACCTAATATACCCATCTGGAAGTGTTATCTTGGATCTGTAGCATCTATATAAAAAGGAATCAAAACAGAAACTGACATGCAAATCCCCTGAACTTCTGAGACATTTTGAATAGGTTTTTTCCTTTTCATTATCATCATCATCATGATCATCATCATCACCATCATCATCATCATCCTTCATTTTTTGGAAGGACACATCTGATGTAAAGGTTTACAATATAACTTTTCTGGTTGGGAGTATGTGACTTTGTGGTGCTTTAAATGCTAAACAATATACCTTGAAAAACATGAATTCTTAATGTGAGTAGGGTCGCCCTTCTGCAGATCTGACCTATAACTTGGCCTGATGGCATAGAAATAATTTTAATGGCAAAGCAAAAACATCATTGAAACAGGCCGGTGGCAGACCCTTCACAAAAAAGTTACATAGTGCACCTTTAAATGTCTGGTAATATTACAATCACATTTTGGGACAAACAACATATGACAAATAAAGTTAAGGCAGAGGAGGGCAATGCAAATGTATATATAAACCAACAAGGCACAGGTACGTATTTATTGAATTTGTTTGTTGTAACTACGTTCCTCTGTATTTTCGGACTTTATCAAAGAGAATTAGGGCTCTTGAAACTTGCTTTGCCTAATCAAGCACTAAGCGATACCTGATCTGACCACCTGCCATCCTGGTCCAAAGCGGGGCTAAAGAGCACCACTCCTGAGAGCAATTTCCTCATCCGAGCCAGGAGTCAATAAGGTCAAACAGAGGACATTAATCACTGTGTTTCAGAAAAAAAGCCATGGAGCAAGTGGCTCTTAGCTCAGACATGTGATGCATTCTGTAGGTTTAGGCCATGCACCTCATTAAATGTGAATTGAATTTCTCTTCGTTCGTAGATCTTGCATGCACTGCAGTGATAAACCTCTTCTGGCTTCCAATTAAGCCAATACATTTACATGCAGCAGCGTCAGGAGGAGACACGCTCAATCACCTGCATGTCAGTCTCATCTATCATGCTCTTACTTAGCGCCTTAACCTCCATGTATTGATTTTGTAGCACACGTGTACACCTGTTCTCCTGAGATGGTCCTGGAGGAGACAGGAGCTAGGCTGGTTGTGGTCGGCTGTTTGATGCAGAGAAACTATATATAAAAATGTGAAAAAAGAAAGGGTTTGTGTACACTGTCAAAAGTGAATGATTTAAGCCTTGAGCATATTGGCAGTGTATGTGCAGCATGTTCACACTGTTGCTAAAATGCAAAGTGAAATGGCAGTGAAATGCTTGTCTTGAGACCATGGTAAACATTAATATAACATTTTCTTGTAATTAGATGACAGCGGCTCAGTGGTTAGAGCAGTGGTCCCTCAACCTGAAGGTCGGAGAATTGATTCCCGCTCAAACTAAGCTCTGTGGTTGTGTCCTTAGGCAAGGTACTTCATCTACCTTGCCTAGTATGAAAGTGGTGGTGCGTGAATGACTGGTGGTGGTCGGAGGGGCCGATAGTGCAGATTGGCAGCCTCGCTTCCATCAGTCTGCCCCAGGGCAGCTATGACCACAATAGTAGCTTACCACCACACTTAATGTGGTGTGAATGAATAATGACTACACTGTAGCACTTTGAGAGGCTTCGACAAACCTGTAAAGCACACTACAAGTGTAAGGCATTATTATTATTATTATTATTAGTATTATTATTATTAT